>WNWK01006798.1:0-101359 GCA_009830355.1 Cherax destructor
GGTGGGAGTTACTAAAAGTATTTGTCAGAGGGCTGAAGAGGGTTGTTGAGGTGGTTTGGTCATTTAGAGAGAATGGATCAAAGTAGAATGACTTGGAGAGCGATAAATCTGTAGGGGAAGGAAGGCGGGGTAGGGGTCGCTCCAGAAAAGGTTGGAGGAAGGGGTAAAGGAGGTTTTGTGGCGAGGGGCTTGGACTTCCAGCAAGCATGTGTGAGCGTGTTAGATAGGAGTGAATGGAGACGAATGGTTTTTGGGACATGACGATCTGTTGGAGTGTGAGCAGGGTAACATTTTGTGAAGGGATTCAGGGAAACCAGTTAATTGATTTAGTTGGACTTGAGTCCTGGAAATGGGAAGTACAATGCCTGCACTTTAAAGGAGGGGTCTGAGATAGTGACAGCTGGGAGGGACTTTTCTCAGCTGTCGTATCTGAGCTCCTCTGCAAAGACAGTGATTATGTATGAGTGTGGTGAAAGTGTTGAATGATGATGAAAGTATTTTCTTTTTTGGGGATTTTCCTTCTTTTTGGGTCACCCTGCCTCGGTGGGAGACGGCCGACTTGTTGAAAAAAAAAAATAAAAATATATATATATATATATATGCACATTTGGTGAAGGCTTCCTCGTGACTGATGACATTTTGTGATCTGAGTATAGTATTGTTTTTGATATGGTGACATTTCGTATCAGATCATCATTGTTAGTGAAGATGAGGTCCAACGTATTCTCCAATCTTGTAGGCTTTATTATTTGTTGGTTTAAGGTGAATTTGGTGCAGAGATTTAAAAGCTCGTGTGTGTGCGAGTTTTCATCTGAGCTGCCTCCTGGCGTTATCTCTGTTACAGCATTATTTGCTATATTCCTCCATTTTAGGTGCCTTAGGTTGAAATCCCCCAGGAACAAGATGTTGGAGGCAGGAGCTGGAATATTTTCCAGACAGTGGTCAATTTTCAAAAGCTGTTCCCGGAATTGTTGGGACGTTACATCCGGAGGCTTGTATACCATCTCAATGACCAGGTTTTTGTTCTCGACCTTTACTGCTAAAACTTCAACTACATCATTTGAGGCATTTAGTAGTTCCGAGCATATAAGTGACTCGTGATATACAGGACAACCACCTCCCCCTCATTTTGCCTGTTCACTCTGTCACATCTGTATAGGTTGTAACCCAGGATCCATATTTCATTGTCCAAGTGATCCTTTATGTGGGTCTCTGTGAAAGCCGCGAACATTGTGTTTGACTCTGAAAACAGTCCACGGATGAAAGGTAATTTGTTGTTCGTTGCTGGCTTTAGACCCTGTATATTTGCAAAGATGAATGCCGTCGGATTGGTGGCACTAATATCTGTTGTTTTGGAGTGAAGGCCATAGACTGATTCCACTCCAGAAATGATCGGAGTTGGTGTACGATTTCTATCATTTCCTGCCAGCTTTTTTTCCCTCCTGGCGCTAAAAAACCTCTCTTTCTGGAGTGGTTGTGGCTACCCAGGTTTTCCCTTGGTCTGGATGTTTTGTATCTTCTTGTACCCTTTAGGTGGTGTGCCTGACAATATAAATTATAACACTGTCTTTCCTGAACTGAAGATTTAGAGATTAGATTTTGCCACTGAAGTGGCTAGTTTATTGTGCACCCAATGTCCATCCTGTGGACGGTAGCGCAGAGCATATGGATACACTAAAGGTCTAGGTACTAGGCCCCAAAAGGGTTAACAATTGTACATTTGGATTTATATCTACATTTCACTTATCTGTTACAAGCAAATTTAGGAAATTTACTTAGTACAACTGGTATCTTATTTTCATGAATAAGATATCTTGACATGTCACATAGGTTATTATACTGTCTATCTCTATATTCCTCAATAAGTGGACAATTAAGCACATAGTGTTCAAGACAGTGACCATATGCCTGATCACATAATTTGCATTTAGTTTGATCATCAAGTGTGTGTCTCCCAAACTGCCAGAAGTACCTGTAGGCAAGCCTAAGCCAGAGAGTGACACATTTCAGGGTGGAAAAGATTAAAGGAAGTGAGGTTGCATTTTCCTGTTGTCATATGGGCACGGCATTTTCTGGGGTGGTTAAAGTTGCACGTCTAATGTGGTTTTTTTTTTTCAGATATTTCATGCCTGCAGATACCAAGTGCATAGAATTTTCATAGGCCTGGTTTCTGTTTGCCTTGTTTTTTTGTGACTGTGAATCCTATTATTTTCCTGAACTCCTGTTAAGATAGAACCTTTCTGTAATTAAACATTATTATAGAAACTTGTCTTGGGACTGCCTTCTGCACTCTGAGCAAGCACTGTTGACACCGACACTCTGAGACACTTCTCTCAAAATTACAAGTGGCTATGGGACAAATTTCTAGCTAACTGCAGTAAAAAGAATTCCTTACTACATGCACGATTATGAAAGGTTTTAACTTACTTGATGGAGTGGAAATGTGTGTCCTGGTCTTCCTAAGCTATAACCCCCTCCGAACACCATGTGCAGGGAAGAATCTTACTCTGCAAATTTAAGTGGTATTAGTGTCTTGTATTAACTCAGAATCCCCAACTCTAGGGTATATCCTCCAAGCAATATCTAAACAGTAAGGGACACTAGCTTCCAGAATTTTACTCAATGATGGGACGCTTGTACCTGCTAAAATGCGTCCGACCGCACGAGAGACCCACAACAAAACCTACACACGTTTTCCCCAGAAAACTGGCCAGATACTGAGAAGAAAAGAGGTAAGGTCCTACTGTATTGGGTCTGGATGGAGTGAGATATCCTCAGTACTTCGGGATATCTCTTCCGTACCCCCGGGACAGATGGAAGTCACGTGGGGATGCTGCACTGGTCGCAGCGCTTGTTCACTCCTTGAAGTCTGATCTGGTAAGAAGGAGTCAGCTTCACTCCCGCTTAGATTCAAGTGTGGGCTGCCAGTTCTCTAGCTAACATAACCCAATGTTCGTCTATTTGGGCCCTAAACTACCTACGTCAAGGTGTTAGAACTACATTATTAATATCTAACGTTGCCTTAATAATCCTAATATTAGTTACTAACTGTACAAACTTGCCTAGGCCTTCCTAGGAGAATAAATCTATCAATTAAAAGTGTACACTATTACCTCCGCCAACTTGAATGTGTATGTTTGTTTTGGTTGAGTGTGTGGGTTCATGAACTCCGAGGACCGGAGTGTATTATTTATATATATATATATATATATATATATATATATTTTTTTTTTTTTTTTTTTTTCTCTCAACAAGTCGGCCGTCTCCCACCGAGGCAGGGTGACCCAAAAAAAGAAAATCCCCAAAAAGAAAATACTTTCATCATCATTCAACACTTTCACCACACTCATACATAATCACTGTCTTTGCAGAGGAGCTCAGATACGACAGCTGAGAAAAGTCCCTCCCAGCTGTCACTATCTCAGACCCCTCCTTTAAAGTGCAGGCATTGTACTTCCCATTTCCAGGACTCAAGTCCAATTAAATCAATTAACTGGTTTCCCTGAATCCCTTCACAAAATGTTACCCTGCTCCCACTCCAACAGATCGTCATGTCCCAAAAACCATTCGTCTCCATTCACTCCTATCTAACACGCTCACACATGCTTGCTGGAAGTCCAAGCCCCTCGCCCACAAAACCTCCTTTACCCCTTCCTCCAACCTTTTCTAGGACGACCCCTACCCCGCCTTCCTTCCCTACAGATTTATACGCTCTCAAGTCATTCTACTTTGATCCATTCTCTCTAAATGACCAAACCACCTCAACAACCCCTCTTCAGCCCTCTGACAAATACTTTTAGTAACTCCACACCTTCTCCTAATTTCCACATTCCGAATTTTCTGCATAATATTTACACACACATTGCCCTTAGACAGGACATCTCCACTGCCTCCAGCCTCCTCCTCACTGCAGCATTTGCAACCCATGCTTCACACCCATATAAGAGTGTTGGTACCACTATACTTTCGTACATTCCCTTCTTTGCCTCCATGGATAACGTTTTTTGCCTCCACAGATACCTCAATGCACCACTCACCTTTTTTCCTTCATCAATTCTATGGTTAACCTCATCCTTCATAAACCCATCCGCTGACACGTCAACACCCAAATATCTGAAAACATTTACTTCTTCCATAATCCCTCTCTTCAATGTGATATCCAATTTTTCTTTAATTAAATCGTTTGATACCCTCATCACCTTACTCTTATCTATGTTCACTTTAAACTTTCTACCTTTACACACTCTCCCAAACTCGTCCACTAACCTTTGCAACTTTTCTTTAGAATCTCCCATAAGCACAGTATCATCAGCAAAAAGTAACTGTGTCAACTCCCATTTTGCATTTAATTCTCCATAATTTAATCACACCCCTCTCCCCAACACCCTAGCATTTACTTCTTTTACAACCCCATCTATAAATATATTAAACAACCATGGTGACATTACACATCCCTGTCTAAGACCTACTTTTACCGGGAAGTAATCTCCCTCTCTCCTACACACCCTAACCTGAGCCTCACTATCCTCATAAAAACTCTTTACAGCCTTCAGTAACTTACTACCTATTCCATACACTTGCAACATTTGCCACATTGCTCCCCTATCCACTCTATCATATGCCTTTTCTAAATCCATAAATGCAATAAAAACTTCTCTACCTTTATCTAAGTACTGTTCACATATATGCTTCACTGTAAACACTTGATCTACACATCCCCTACCCACTCTAAAGCCTCCTTGCTCATCTGCAATCCTACTCTGTCTTACCTCTAATTCTTTCAATAATAACCCTGCCATACACTTTACCTGGTATACTCAGTAAACTTATTCCCCTCTAATTTTTACACTCTCTTTTATCCCCCTTCCCTTTATATAAAGGAACTATACATGCTCTCTGCCAATCCCTAGGTACCTTCCCCTCTTTCATACATTTATTACATATATATATATATATATATATATAGATCGCGGTTGGCAGGATTCGAACCCACGTTTTCTTTGAGTTTACAATGGAGTTTACACCTAGGCTACGTTTGTGACTGAATATTTTTGATTAAGAACAGTCTGTCTTGCCCCGAGGTCTCAAAACTTGGTAACAGTGGAGCTATGTCCTCGAGAATTATTAGATAATTATAATAATTGTTTTTAAAATCTGGAGGGGCCAAAAATTACGTATAATATAGGAACACTTGGAGCCCAGCTTGTTTTCAGTATAATTGTGGAAACTTTATTGAGTCGCTCAAGTTCCACAGGGTAAGTGAGCCGTAAGGAGCCTTAAACATGTTGTAGATGAATGGTTCAGAGAACCGACAAGTTGTAAATTAGACACATATGCAACACTTGGGTATCTTTATTGAGGAAACGTTTCGCCACACAGTGGCTTCATCAGTCCAATACAAAGTAGAAAGGTGTAAGGAGATGAGGAGTTTGAGGTAATCAGTCCCTCGGCCTGGAGTCGATGTGTTCAGTCCATCAATCTTGTAGAAAGTACAGCACATGTCCGTACCACAATAAAGATACCCAAGTGTTGCATATGTGTCTAATTTATAACTTGTCGGTTCTCTGAACCATTCATCTACAACATGTTTAAGGCTCCTTACGGCTCACTTACCCTGTGGAACTTGAGCGACTCAATAAAGTTTCCACAATTATACTGAAAACAAGCTGGGCTCCAAGTGTTCCTATATTAGTATACATAATTTTTGGCCCCTCCAGATTTTAAAAACAATTATTATAATTATCTAATAATTCTCGAGGACATAGCTCCACTGTTACCAAGTTTTGTGACCTCGGGGCAAGACAGACTGTTCTTAATCAAAAATATTCAGTCACAAACGTAGCCTAGGTGTAAACTCCATTGTAAACTCAAAGAAAACGTGGGTTCGAATCCTGCCAACCGCGATCTCTCTCTCTCTCTCTATATATATATATATATATATATATATATATATATATATATATATATATATATATATATATATATATATATATATATATATATATATATATATCTTTCTTTTTTTTCAAATTACGTTCAGTGCCGTTTCCACCGAGGCGGGGTGGCCCAAAAGGAAAACGAAAGTTTCTTGTTTTACATTTAGTAATATATACAGGAGAAGGGGTTACTAGCCCCTTGCTCCTGGCATTTTAGTCGCCTCTTACGCCACGCTGGCTTACAGAGGAAGAATTCTGTTCCACTTATCCATATATATATATATATATATATATATATATATATATATATATATATATATATATATATATATATATAATTTGTAATGGCATCAGCTGTGATATCACTTCTTATACTCTAATTACAGTAAGTACTATTTACAGCGGTAGCACAGATGTTCGTGAAAGGTCATTTTTGTGTGTGCTGGTATTTATTACGTCATACCGGTGTACATCAATGAGAGTGGTGGTATTTATAATGTCATATGGGCACTGATATGTATTAAGTTATACTGAGGTGTATCAATAAAAACTGGCATTTATTACGTCATATTGGTGTGTGCCAATGAGAGTGGTACCAATCACCGCTAAGAATTGCAGTGACGTAGGTGGCGGAGTGGCCCAGTCAGTGTTTGAAGGGAGGGGGGGAGGTAGAAAACGCCGGCAATGCGGCAAAAGTATACAAGTGGTATTCTTGGAAGTCTTCTAATTATCCTGGCTGGACCGGTTCACTAGGCACAGTGACTTTAATTGATGAAGTCCGCGGAGCTGCACGCAAGAGCTCAGGTAGAAATAATTATATGAGAGTTGATGGAGGGAACACCGAGAACAGTCTGTTAAATTATGTTAGTATATAACAGGTTGAAAAGTAGGCTTTCAGATGTACAAGTTTCAAGGAAAGCGCATGACATGTCTGATAATTATTTAGTGGTAGTTGAAGAGGATGGTGGAATATATGGAGAATAGTGTCAGCCACTTAAAGAAGCGAAAATGAAAGAGTGAAAAAAAATGGAAGGTTAGTGTAGTGATGCGCAAGTCTTCTGTATTTCTTGGTCTTTTGGGACCAAGAAGTTGTCTGCACCAGCTCGTGATCCACTCTGTCAGGGGTGCCTGCCAATTAAGATGCACATATATAATCCCAATGGTTCTGGAATCATATCCTTCGCGGCACGGTCTTAGACCAGGCTTTCTAAGCTGGAAAGAAAATATTACAAAACTAAGAGCTATTCAAAACACACCTCCTTTAATCCTGACTCTCTTGTTGACTTGTTGACTTTTTGACAGAAACTGACTTACTACACAAACTCTGAAGATTATACCTCTAGCACCTCCCTCAGTCCCTTCTACCTCGATCTCTTGCTACCCTCCTCCCCTGCACTACCCACCGTCATCTAGCACTCCATACCCTACTAATCGTCCATCTCCCTCTTACACCTCACTCTCCCTGCATCCTACAATAACCTGCAGCGCTGTATAACCCCTGTGGTTTAGCGCTTCTATTTGATAATAATAATAATAATAATAATAATATTCAAAACACAAGAAATTTAAATTGTGTATACTGAATTTAAATTGTATCTGTCATCTTACATATTCATGAGCCAGAAGGAAAAGACCTCCCTGGAAGGTTGACGACTACTACCTTATTCTGAGACATCCAAATTCCTTATTATCTTCAGATCATTTAAGATATTCTCAAGGATTGTGGTTATGCTTTTGAAACCCAGATATTTGTATTATTATTACATTTATGGAAAGGCGTATGGGAAACAATCACTAGCAGATTCATTATCCATCATAATGAAATGTGCCAAGTTTAACATATCTACGGAGGAAGTAACAAGGTCAGTAGTTTGCAAAATGTTACTACTAGACTAAGTAGGATGGGTATGGGGTGCATAATAAAGATATCAAACTAAACTACTAGACTAAGGCAAGGCTGGAAGTACCTGTGGCAGTGCAGCTTACACTGATGGTTCTCAATCCTCTGGCGGTGCTGGGTTTGTAGCAGTTTTTCCGGACAGAGTTGTACGAGGTCATTTATTAGACTCTGCTAACATTTTCACAGCTGAGCTATGTACATGCAATTCTCGTCGCCCAACCTCTGACGCAGCCTCTCTCTTTGACTTTTTGTCAGCGACTGCTTTACTACACTGTGATTATATTTTCCCTTCAGTGCTCCCCACTGCCCTTACTGACTCTACGTCTTACATACTTCTCACCCTCACTGGTCTCTGATCTTCGCATATTCCATCTTTAGTACGTCCTTCCCTGACCTATGTTTTTTAGTGGTACTGAGATATAATTTATTTTCTTGAGATTGTATTCCATACTGTATTGTGTACATTAACTATATGAAGTAATTGTAAAATGAAATGGCTAGTAGTATTTCTTTTTAGTGATGTAACAATGCCCAGTGGGGTCTGGCAAAGAACCATTGTGACCTCAGTAATCCTGATTTTTGCGCTACCACTTATATGTGGTTGAGCTGCGGGTGCACAATACACTGGCCACTCAGGCGATACAACCAACAGACTCTATAGAAAGAAAGGGAGGGTAGTTCCAGGTCATTGGAAGAAGAGTCCGTCACTGACATCAAGACACCGCCTAGGAGGAGGAATCCAGTGCTTCGAGCAGGATGCTTCGTGTGGATTAATGTTTGTGTGTGTTTCCGGAGATTTAAGATTAAATTTGAGGCACACAAATCTGTTTTATAAGAGCCTGACTGATTGATCATAGTATTATTAATCTAACAGAACTACAGACAGACATAGATAATCTGAACAGCAGGACTTTACTGGAAAACGTTTAATAAGACTCGTGGTTACTGGAGCTTCATGACTTATGAGTTTAGCGTTTCCCAATAATGGTGGTGGTAGCAGTAATAATAATAATAATAATAACTACGTGTGTGGGGAATTGTGAGAGATAAGTCTATCTGGGACACCGCCACTAGCAATAAACAAACTGCCAGGGAGATGACAGGCTCGTATAATTTTACTGCAGTCATTCCCTTAAAGGTATGTGAGAACTTTACCCGCTCCTGGCCGCACCGAGGGGGTACCTTCAATATTCTCGTTAGCCCACTGCACTCTGGACCAGTATAAATAAATCTGAGAAGATCATTTATTATAGTTATGTTATATTAAATTTAAGTGGACTGTATTGGTTATTAAACAACTGATCACTCCGGAGAAGAGGTAGAGAACACTTAGTTAAATTAACATGACCAACACTCACCTAATTAACAGCATCATAGCGGTGTATCGTAGATCGTTGACCTAGCTAAAGTACATCTACTGTGCGTAACAATAAAGACAACAATAAAGACAACAGTATGGTACTTAGCTTTAGATGAGGGAGTCGTTCCGTTGTTGACGTCCTCCTGCGATCTGATTCGATCGCGATGGTATTAGCTGTCTCGTCGAGTCAAGGAAGGTTAATTTCCGTGCACTCTTATACGCCCACGAGACCTAGCGTTAGTTAACATGTGGTTGGTCGGGGTAGCGAATCAGATCCTCTCACTAATCCAACCTTTTGTACTGTTTATACGTATAACTTTACATATTACGTATATCCTGGCTTAATGCCCCACTAGTTTATACACATTCACAGTCTCGATACTTGAATTTCGAGTAGATAACTTGCGATATGTTAGTTCATTTCAACTGCGTCCAATATGGCGGTCGGGGTATGGCGTACCCAAGCTAGCCTCACCCGGTACAATCAACCCCTGATTATTTACAACTCGGTTTCACTATTTTCACCATTTCCCAAAGTTCATCGAATATATTTCAGTCTCTTCTAAGATGAACTCCCCCGCATCAGGGTTACGACTTTATCCTGCCGTATGGTCATTTCACTCAGTTCAAATAGGCCTATGGCCGCGTCACTCGCCGGCGGCACCTTATTTCACAATTATTGTCCGATTACTGGACCTCCTGGACCGATTGTCCCACTTGATATTCCCCGCGTCACTGGATATTCCTCCACATTACGAAAGGAGGTAATTAAATCCGATTTGGGGGGCGGAATCTCCAAATTTTACTGGCCATACCGACTTGAACTCTGATGGGTAGGCTGGCTGTCCACTCACTCCCCATTCCCCTCTACCTCCTCCCTGCCCAGCCTCTTCCCGCTTCCTCCCCGCTGGTATGATGGTTCTCTATTACATACCCCCATGTACCAGCGGTACATTAAGGATATCTGTTCATATTGGAAAGTTTATCAATTACAACTTTCGGAAAATACCAATATTTTCCACAACGTGGTTCACAACTGTGATCTTAACCTGGTTGCTCCAAGGTTTGTTGCGCACATTTCTAAGGTTATTTTATAATGGTCTTACGGTGATATCTGAAGAGTATTATACCAAGGATAACTAATTCCGAAATGAGTAATTTAAAAAGCACACAGCTATTAGAAATATATACCAAGATAAATGGCAAGCTAAGGCACTACTGAAGAGAAACTTTATTCTCACAACGCCTTCAAAGACACACACACACACACACCATACACAAACACACACACACCATACACACACACCATACACACACACAGTGGCTAGTGGGTAAAGCTCTTGCTTCACGCACGGAGGGGCCGGGTTCAATTCCCGGTGGGGCAGAAACATTTCGAAGTGTTTCCTTACATACACATACACACACACATATATACAACAGGCCTAGTGTCTAATTGACATGTGCCTAGGACAAAATGGTAACTAACTAACTAACACACACAATTTGCAAGGAAGCTGAGGAGAGGTTTATACCCAAGGGTAACAGGAGAAGCGAAAAAGACAGGATGAGCCCATGGTTTACTGCAGGGAAGCCAAAACCAAGTGTGCAAGGGAATGGAAGAGGTACAGAAGGCAAAGAACCCCGGAGAATAAGGAGAGCAGTCGTAGGGCCAGAAATGAATATGCACAGATCAGAAGGGAGGCCCAAAGACAGTATGAGAATGACATAGCAGCGAAAGCCAAATCTGACCCAAAGCTGCTGTACAGCCACATCAGGAGGAGAACAACAGTCAAGGACCAGGTAATCAGGCTGAGGAAGGAAGGAGGGGAGGTCACAAGAAATGACCGTGAAGTGTGTGAGGAGCTCAACATGAGATTCAAAGAGGTGTTCACAGAGGAGATAGAAGGGCCTCCAGAAAGGAGGAGAGGTAGGGTACACCATCAAGTGCTGGACACAATACACACAACTGAGGAGGAAGTGAAGAGGCTACTAAGCGAGCTAGATACCTCAAAGGCGATGGGGCCGGATAACATCTCTCCATGGGTCCTGAGAGAGGGAGCAGAGGAGCTATGTGTACCCCTAACAACGATCTTCAACACATCTATCGAAACAGGGCAACTACCTGAGGTATGGAAGACAGCAAATGTAGTTCCAAATTTTAAAAAAGGAGACAGGAACGTAGCACTAAACTACAGACCAGTGTCACTGACATGTATAGTATGCAAGGTCATGGAGAAGATAGTCAGGAGAAGAGTGGTGGAGCACCTAGAAAGGAATGAGCTTATCAACGACGGCCAACACGGTTTCAGGGACGGGAAATCCTGTGTCACAAACCTACTGCAGTTCTACGACAGGGTGACAGCAATAAGACAAGAGAGAGAGAGGGGTGTGTAGATTGCATATTCTTGGATTGTAAGAAGGCGTTTGACACAGTTCCACACAAGAGATTAGTGCAGAAGCTGGAGAACCAGGCAGGGGTAACAGGGAAGGCACTACAGTGGATCAGGGAATACCTGTCAGGAAGACAGCAGCGAGTCATGGTACGTGGCGAGGTGTCAGAGTGGGCGCCGGTGATGAGCGGGGTTCCACAGGGGTCAGTCCTGGGACCAGTGCTGTTTCTGGTATTTGTGAACGACATGACGGAAGGAATAGACTCCGAAGTGTTTGCAGATGATGTGAAGTTGATGAGAAGAATTCAATCGGACGAGGACCAGGCAGAACTACAAAGGGATCTGGACAGGCTGCAAGCCTGGTCCAGCAATTGGCTCCTGGAGTTCAACCCCACCAAGTGCAAAGTCATGAAGATTGGGGAAGGGCAAAGAAGACCTCAGACGGAGTACAGTCTAGGGGGCCAGAGACTGCAAACCTCAATCAAGAAAAAAGATCTTGGGGTGAGTATAACACCAGGAAAATCTCCTGAGGCGCACATCAACCAAATAACTGCTGCAGCATATGGGCGCCTAGCAAACATAAGAACAGCATTCCGACATCTTAATAAAGAATCGTTCAGGACCCTGTATACTGTGTACGTTAGGCCCATACTGGAGTATGCTGCACCAGTTTGGAACTAGTAGTGGTCAGTGAAGAGGCGGGGCCAGGAGCTAAGTATCGACCCCTGCAACCACAATTAGGTGAGCAATTAGGTGACACACACATACACACACACACGCACGCCCGCACACACACACACACACATGGAGAAGATTATCAGGAGAAGAGTGGTGGAACACCTAGAAAGGAATGAGCTTATCAACGGCAGTCAACACGGTTTCAGGGACGGGAAATCCTGTGTCACAAACCTACTGGAGTTCTATGACAGAGTGACAGCAGTAAGACAAGAGAGAGAGGGGTGGGTGGATTGCATTTTCTTGGACTGTAAGAAGGCGTTTGACACGGTTCCACACAAGAGATTAGTGCAAAAGCTGGAGGACCAGGCAGGGATAATAGGGAAGGCACTCCAATGGATCAGGGAATACCTGTTAGGAAGACAGCAGCGAGTCATGGTTCGTGGCGAGGTGTCAGAGTGGGCACCTGTGACGAGTGGGGTTCCACAGGGGTCAGTCCTGGGACCAGTGCTGTTTCTGGTATTTGTGAACGACATGACGGAAGGAATAGACTCCGAAGTGTCCCTGTTTGCAGATGATGTGAAGTTGATGAGAAGGATTCAATCGGACGAGGACCAGGCAGAACTACAAAGGGATCTGGACAGGCTGCAGGACTGGTCCAGGAATTGGCTCCTGGAGTTGAACCCCACCAAGTGCAAAGTCATGAAGATGGAGAAGGGCAAAGAAGATTGCAGACGGAGTACAGTCTAGGGGGCCAGCTACAAACCTCACTCAAGGAAAAAGATCTTGGGGTGAGTATAACACCAGGCACATCTCCTGAGGCGCACATCAACCAAATAACTGCTGCAGCATACGGGCGCCTAGCAAACCTATGAACAGCATTTTGACATCTTAATAAGGAATCATTCAGAACCCTGTACACTGTGTACGTTAGGCCCATACTGGAGTACGCAACACCAGTTTGGAACCCACACTTAGCCTAGCACATAAAGAAACTAGAGAAAGTGCAAAGGTTTGCAACACGACTAGTCCCGGAGCTAAGGGGTATGTCCTACGAGGAGAGGTTAAGGGAAATCGACCTGAAGACATTGGAGGACAGGAGAGTAAGGGGGACATGATAACGACATATAAAATACTGAGAGGAATTGACAAGGTGGACAGAGAATGTTCCAGAGATGGGACACAGCAACAAGGGGGCACAGCTGGAAGTTGAAGACTCAGATGAATCACAGGGATGTTAGGAAGTATTTCTTCAGTCACAGAGTGGTCAGGAAGTGGAATAGCTTTGGAAGCGATGTAGTGGAGGCAGGATCCATTCATAGCTTTAAGAAGAGGTATGATAAGGCTCATGGCGAAAGGAGAGAGACCCAGTAGCGGCCAGTGAAGAGGCGGGGCCAGGAGCTATGAATCGACCCCTACAATCACAACTAGGTGAGTACACTCCCGCCCGCGCGCGCACACTGTTTTAAAATCACGAAATGGGCAGGATTCGCACTCACGGCAAGCCAGTTCTAAATCAACGGGTCAGTGTTGTAAGCAGTGTATTACGATGTTTCCATTAGCTTCACCACCAACCTGTCGACTCCTCTGACAAGCGCCTCAGCTAGCCTTGTCCCCCAACTTACTCTCCCTTTGTGTTTTAATACATATATTAGTCACCTCAAACACCTTCCCATTCCTAGGCTGTCATACATCATAACCAAGACCTTCTTCATGGCTGACAGTTTAAATATTTTCTAATATAATGCAGACCTTTACCTGGCCACCCTCACTACCAGAGTGTACATAAAGGTGTTCTTTTTTTTTAAGTATCAGCCATTCGCGCCAAGGTATGGCGACCCAAAGAAAAAAACACATTCATCATTACTTATTCCCTAGATATAACTGTATCAGTCTTAGTTAAAATAAAATAAATAAAAATAAAATAATTTTTTTTATTTCTTTGCAAGTATACATATATATTGGTAGTTACAATCATAAAACTGAAATGCAAGGAGAGCCACTGGCATGCCATGGCATTAGGGGCAGCTTAATCTAATGACTTATATACTATGTACATAATACTAGAGAAATTGATTGAGTTTATTCTAGTTATATATTTGATTTCAAATTACAATATGATGATATTATACTTTTGAAGTGACATTATGATGATATTAAATTGTATCAAGTGTTTAGGCGGATGATAATATAAAATTGAGATTATCTTAAGGAAAATAACATTGAGCATTTTTGAAAGTAGTTTACAGTATGAGTATTTAGTTTAGGGTGAGTAGGTGATTTTTGAGAAGAGTCTTAAATTGATTTTCAGACAAGGTTAACTTAATATTTACTGGTAATGAATTCCAGATTCTGGGGCCCTTTATGTGCATAGAATTTTTACATTGGTTGGTATGGACTCAGGGTATGTCAAAAAGTGATCTGTGTCTTGTGTTGTGGCCGTGGGACCTATTAAAGTTGTTGAGGAGAATTTTGAGCGGAGGGTTGATATTAGCATGTAGAGTTTTGTGTATGTAGTAGGCACATGAATAGGTATGAATGTTTTCTACGGTGAGTAGTTTTAGAGTTTTGAATATTGGTGGAGTATGCTGTCTAGAGTGGGAATTTGTTATCATCCTGACTGCAGCCTTTTGCTGGGTTATGAGTGGTCTAAGGTGATTTAATGTTGTTGAGCCCCATGCACAGATTCCATAGGTGAGATAAGGGTAGATAAGTGAGTGATATAGTGCAAGGAGAGCTGATTGTGGCACATAATAGCGTATCTTTGATAATATGCCTACTGTCTTTGAGATTTTCTTGGAAATTTGTTGTATGTGTGTTTGGAATTTAAGACTATTGTCAAGGTGGATTCCTAGGAATTTTCCCTCTGTGAGTCTTGTGATGGTTCATCAGAGTATTTCGGTCACCCATCACCTGGAGGAGGATTCGTATGCCCATCGTGAATTGTTTATCACGTTCTCCCTGTTTCTTAAAATACTTTACTCGAGGACATAAAAGATTTAGAAATCCTGGCTAATGAAGCCAGTAGGGCAAACAAAATTATGCTGAACATTACAGATCCCTGGAGAGATTAATCCTCTGACCCTGATCTCTGGGTTATTTTAAGGTGTAATCCTGATCCCGGGGATATTTTAAGGTTAGATCCTGATCTAAGGATATTTTACAGTGTGATCCTGACCCCAGGGATATTTAAGGTGTGCTCCTGACCTCCAGGGATATTTTAAGGTATGATTTTGACTCCAGGGATATTTCAGGTGTGCTCCTGACTTCCAGGGATATTTTAAGGTATGATTTTGATTCCAGGGATATTTCAGGTGTGATGTCCCTTGGGATTACCCAGGCTGTGACCTCGACCTGGGAAATTTGTTGGTTCCGCGTATCGACTGAGGGAGTGATTCAGTGTGAGGAGACAGAGAGGGGAAGAGGGGGAAGGGGACGGTGAGGGGGAGAGAGTGGTGGGAAGGATAGATAATGCCCCCTTCCAATCGACCTTCCTTACCCCCTTTCTAAACCAACCTGTCCTTGTGAGTTTCCTTTCCCTCACCTCCAACCTTCCTTACCTCTCTACCCCTACCCTCCTTACCCCTCAACCCCCCACCTCCCATACCCCTCTACCCCCTACCTTCCTTACCCCTCTCTCTACCTTCCTTACCCTCTCTTCCCCTACCTTCCTTAACGAATTACCCCCTACTTTCCTTTCCCCTCTATCCCCTACCTTCCTTACCCCTCTACCCTTCCTTCCTTACCACTCTACCCCAACCTTCCTTACCCCTCTACCCCCTGCCTTCCTTACCCTCTATCCCCTTCCTTCCTTGCCCCTCTACCCTCCACCTTCCTTACCCCTCTACCCCATACCTTCCTTACCCCTCAACCCCTACCTTCCTTACCCCTTACCTTCCTTACCTCTCTACCCCTCTACCTTCCCCTACTCCTCTCCTTCCTTATCCCTCTACCCCTACCTTCATTACCCCTCTACCTGCTCTTACCCTTCCTCCTTTACCCTCTACGTCCCTACCTTCATTACCCTCTACCCTCCTTCCTTACACTCCCTACTTTACCCCCTTACCTTCTTTACCCCTCTACCCGTACCTTCCTTACCCCTCTACCCCCTGCCTTATTTATCCCTCTACCCCTTACCTTCTTTACCCCCTACCCGTACCTTCCTTACCCCTTCCTACCCTTACCTTCTTTACCCCTCTACCGTACCTTCCTTACCCCTCTACCCTGCCTTATCCCTCTACCCCTTACCTTCTTTACCCCTCTACCCGTACCTTCCTTACCCCTCTAACTTCCTTATCCCTCTACCCCTTACCTTCTTTTCCCTCTACCTGTACCTTCCTTACCCCTCTACCCTTCCTTACCCTCTACCCCTACTTCTTACCCTCTACCCCTACCTTCCTTACCCCTCTAACTCCCTATCCCTCTACCCCTTCTTTCCTTACCCCTCTACCCTACCTTCCTTACCCCTCTACCTTCCTTATCCCTCTACCCTCTACTTCTTACCCCTCTACCCTCACCTTCCTTACCCCTCTACCCACCTTCCTTCCCTCTACCCCTACTCTACCCCTTCCTTCCTTACCACCACCTTCCTTACCCTCTACCCCCTTCTACCCTCTACCACTGCCTTTTTCCTCTACCACTACTTACCTTAACCACTGCCTTCTTCCACCTACCACCAACCTCACCCTGCCTGCCGTGCAAGAAATTAACCAAACAACTGGTTCTCAGTTGATCACGAATTATTTTTCAATGAAAATTTTAAAAATATGAAAGAAATAATTCCATCAAATAACGAAGGAAACATATCAAGATAAGAAAATCAATATTAAACTAGTGAAAAAAAATCCAAATCCTGGTAATGAAAAAATTCATATCCAATTCTTGAAAAACTCCATATCCAACCAGTGAAAGCATCCACGTCTAATATTATTATTTCATTTTAATGTTAAAACTTGGCAACTTAATTTAACCTCACACAAGTTATGAATCCCGAAAAGTAACAAAATAATTTAGCTTGAAATGCAAAGTAACCAGTTAACACCTACGCTTCTATAACTTCTCTCTCTTAACATTCAAACGAAATATAAATTAATCCTAAGTAGTTAGTTTCTTACCCCTCTACCCCTTCCTTCCTAACCCCTACCACCTACCACCCCCCTCACCCCCTCACCCCTGCCACTGCCGTGCACAAGCATAATTAACCAAACAAACTGCGTTCTCAGTCTTGACTCACCGAATTATTTTTCCTCAATGAAAATTTAAATATATGAAAGAAATAATTCACATCAAATTAACGAAGGAAAAAAGTCCATATCCAAGATAAAGAAAAATCAATATTAAACTAGTGAAAAAAAAAATCCAAATCCTGGTAATGAAAAAAATTCATATCCAATTCTTGAAAAAACTCCATATCCAACCAGTGAAAGCATCCACGTCTAATATTATTATTTCATTTTAATGTTAAAACTTGGCAACTTAATTTAACCTCACACAAGTTATGAATCCCGAAAAGTAACAAAATAATTTAGCTTGAAATGCAAAGTAACCAGTTAACACCTACGCTTCTATAACTTCTCTCTCTTAACATTCAAACGAAATATAAATTAATCCTAAGTAGTTAGTTTCTTATTCATGGAAACACTGGAAGGTAAAAAAAAAATATATATTTAAAAAGGATCAATTTCAGTGGCCAAACATATGAAAATAATTATTGATGGTGTCAAATACAATATTTACAGTTGTTTAATATATGTATTGATTTTCTAAATTACGGCCGTAAATGTCATCACTTTCCATCTATTATTTTTTTTTAAGTGAATTCACTTTGTTTCTAAACAGTTATTACCACTGTAGCTTGTTGAGCTAAGAATGTTGAAGCCTAGAGCCTGTTGACTACCCTCCACGGGACGGGTTATGGAGTGACTATGGTCCACAGGATGGGTTATGGAGTGACTACCGTCCACGGGATGAGTTATGGAGTGACTACCGTCCACGGGACGGGTTATGGAGTGACTACCGTCCACGGGATGGGTTATGGAGTGACTACCCTCCACGGGACGGGTTATGGAGTGACTACCGTCCACATGATGGGTTATGGAGTGACTATGGTCCACAGGATGGGTTATGGAGTGAGTACCCTCCACGGGATGGGTTATGGAGTGACTACCCTCCACGGGATGGGTTATGGAGTGACTACCCTCCACGGGATGGGTTATGGAGTGACTACCCTCCACGGGATGGGTTATGGAGTGACTGCCGTCCACAGGATGGGTTATGGAGTGACTATGGTCTACAGGATGGGTTATGGAGTGACTACCGTCCACAGGATGGGTTATGGAGTGACTACCCTCCACGGGATGGGTTATGGAGTGACTACCGTCTACAGGATGGGTTATGGAGTGACTACCCTCCACAAAATGGGTATCGGGTGACTTCTACTGAAAGGATGGGTATGGGGTGACTGAATGGTGGTGGCTGTGTTTAGGTTAGTGATGGTAATGGTATGGTGGCGGTGTTGGGAGTACTGTATTGTAATAGTGATAGTGATAGCAGTGTTGGGGTGGTGGTGATAATAGTGGTGGATGTGTTGCTGTGGTTTAACAGTGCTAGGATAGTAATGGAAGGGGTGATAGCGATGACGATGTTGGTATTAGTAGTAGTAGTAGTGATAATGGTGGCGGTGGTGATGGTGATAGCGATGTTGGAGTTAGTGTTGGGGATGGGAATAGTATTGGTGGTAGCGAGGCTGATGAGCAGATAATTGAGGTTGTAACCTCCATGTCTATTTCTGGCGCAGATCTTAACGTAAATGCGTAATGCTCAGGTAATGTTGGAGCACAGACCTGCAAGGTCGCTCTAAACTGGTCACATTCAGTTGTCTGCTTCAAAGAGAACTTTACACTCTTGTTCAGCTTCAGCCAAGGAAAATAAACTACCTGTGAATGTTTGTGGTGTCTTTGTGATTATACGTCGACATCCCGAGATTAAATGTATTTGAGGTTATGAGCGTTAAGGTCACTCCAAACTAGGAGATGGAAGAGCGAGGGCAGAGTACAGAATGAGACAGGGAGAAACTACACTGATGAAAGAGAGGCTCAGGGAGTGAACATCACAAAACTCATATCACTGGAGGAATTCAATAACCATGTACGTTCGGCAGTATATGCGAGGTTTGCGTATCTCGTAACAGCTTTTAGGAACTTCAGTAACAATGATTTTGGACTCTGTACACAATATAAGACCAGTCCGTCTTAGAATATGTAGCGCCAGTGAACAGCCCCCACCTGTTCAAGCGCATTCAGAAGCTTGAATGCTCTTGAACAGGTGGAGTGGAGTCCGCAGCTAGCATAGTCCTAGAGCGGAGGGGTGCAAACTATAACTAGAGACCAAAGCAATTGACCCTGGTGACTTTAGAATAGAGGAACACTAGAGAATACATAATTAAGACGTACAATGTACTCAGCTGAACTAATGGGGGCACTGAGATGCATGGATCCAGAACAATGAGACACTTATGAAAGTGAAAGTGAAATGAGATGGATGAGGAACTGGCAGAAGCAAACTATGATAGGTAATGATACGCAGTTTCAAGAGTATGTTAGGGCACATGGAGCCAAAAACCAATGACATCGGAGGATTATAAGTCAAAAGATAAGACCGAAAGTTGAGACTCGACTCATGCAGATACAACTCGACAAGTGCGCAACCCCGAGCTGTGGCATCGTAAAGTAGTCCCATCAAATTAGGAATTGAACACAAAAAAAAATTGTAACAATTTATTTGCCACAATGCACTTCTATGAGGTCCTCATAATAGTAGTAGTAGTAGTAGTAGTAGTAGTTGTTGTTGTAATAATAATAATCTTTATTTCTACAAGTATATGATACTTTACATACAGACCTAGCGGACATACTATATAGGCATCCCCTGGTTATGCAGAGCATTTCGGGCAAATTAGGTTAATTTTTGTCCCCAGGATGTGATCCATGTCAGTCGGCTAACACCCAGGTACCTATTTACTGCTAGGTGAACAGGGACAGCAGGTGATTTAAGGAAACACCCAAATCTTTCCATCCGTACCGGGGATCGAATCACGGACCTCAGTGTGTGAGCCGAATGCTCTACCAACCAAGCTAAAGAATCCTTATTCGGGAAATATGCGTAATTTGCATAATTTTAATATAGCGGTCAAATACACGCTTGTTGTGAGTGAAACACTTGTGCAGCAACATTTAAATATCTTTATTGTGGAAACGTTTCGCCCACCAGTGTTAGTCTCTCAGCCTGAAGTCGACGAATTCAGTCCCTCAGGCTGAGGGACTGATTACCTTACACTCCTCATATTTCACCGTTCTTCTCCATATTGGACTGATGAAGCCGCTTCACTGGTGGGCGAAACGTTTCAACAATAAATGCTGTAAAAGTGTCTCATTCATCAACTTGTCGGTTTTCTGAATCATTTATATAATACGTTTATTGTTTTCTCATCTTCGCACAAATTAACTGATAAAGGAATGTGTTATTAAAAAATATAACGATTTCAACTTGTCGGATATGAAAATTCAAACTTACTTAAGGTGCCCCGTGGTCTGGTGGATAAAGCTCTCGCTTCACACGGCGAGGGTCCGGGTTCGATTCCCAGCAAGGGTAGAAACATTGGACGTGTTTCCTTATACCGGTTGTTTATGTTTCCCATCAGTAAAATGGGTACCTGGATGTTAGTCGACTGGTGTGGGTAGCATCCTGGGACAAAACTGACTTAATTTGCCTGAAATGCTCTGCATAACAAGCGGCTTTCTATATAGTAGTATGTCATTGATGTCAGCTAGGCCTGTATACCTTGTACATGTACTTAGAAATAAAGATATTATTATATTAGAAGAAAGATATTTAATGAAAATACTAAATGCACATACCATTACAATACGATGACTGACACGTAAAATTTAAGAGTTTATAGAGGCCTGTGACCTTAATAACTAGACACGTAACAACCACTTACAACAATGACTTGATATGGTTAATCAAGCTTAACCATCATTAAAATCTATCAGCTGTGAATGGTTCTCTAACGTTCTCCACAGAGACGTGCAAGGTAAACTGTACTTGTGGAAAGCGCCACGTTAAGTGCTACTTTTTTTTTTCAACTGGAGCATAGTACATCTGAAAGCTCTGGTGGAGGAGGTGGCTTAATTGCCTGTACGGACAGATGCTTGCCACCTACTACAAATCGACATTATTCCTTAGGATTAAGATGGCAACTCTGTCCTTTGCAGTCCATGATTTGGAAGTAGACACGGATACTGTGGTATTTTGCAGCGGACGATGTAGGAGAAAGGGACTATAGTTCTACATGTGTTGTACTCCCTGTCGCATTTCCACGGAATCGTCTGCAATGTAGATGATCAAGATCTTCATCCTTGTCGTCGCCATACAAGCATACTAATGCTCCTTCCCTTGCCGTAATGATTCTTTCCTTATCAGTTGGCAGTGAGTGGTGCAAAGACGCTATCATGAGACTCTGCGTCAGCATGATACAACAGAATTCGTAGATTGGTGTCATCGCCGACAAGGAAAGTGGTTTTGACATTAACTGAAGCAACTGCAGCTTCTACAATAAAAACATCAGCATCACGCTCTGCGTAGTCAGTAGTGTTCCCAAACTATTGTAGTTTGTCACTCAGAATATGAATGAATCGCTGTTTTTTTCTGATTAAACAAAAAGTCTCCTTTTTTTATACTGCATTACCATATTACCAGAAAATTGAAGAGCGACACCTTGTGATCCCGCGCGTCTGACATGTGCGGCGCCTCTTTTGTTGTTGAGTCTTCTGTATATCCATCAAAGATGATGTGAGCTGATCCTTATTTCTCTAGTACATACTTGGCGTATGACTCACACAGTGGATTGTAAGTGGAACCTCTTTTCCAGGTAAGTGGACGTAGCATTGTCCCACCATTCAGAATGTATTGCTCATCTGTGAGCAGTTCCAGGTGGTATCACTAAGAGTGCTTGTTAATGCAGGTAGAGGGAGAGTTGGAATCATACAAAGGTGTAGGATAACTACAGAGTTCATAACTAAAGATGAATGGTAGTTGTGATTATTATTGTGAGAAATTACCTGCATGAGGTTTACAGGGTATTACCTGAATTATTACGTGCAAGTAATTTGGGTGAGGTAAGTGGGACTTAGTCACTGTAGGTGGAAGAACTGTAACTCCCTCAATGCCCACTCCATAACCACTCTCACAAAAAGCCAGACCTGAATTGAATGAATAATTACAATATCAAAACCAGCTATTCTGGTAGATTAATATTGTGTAGACTGTATGTTTTAGTTTACTTGCTGGGTACACAAAATATAACTATTAGTACAATACATATAATACAATGGTGTTATTAGAAAAGAAACTCGAATTACCACTTACCATTTAATTACCGGATCATAATTATTATTTTTTTTGGAAATACACCCTAATGCTACCACAACAGCTAGAATTTATGATGACCAAAGCAAAACTACTGCACATTATGGGTAAGCGTCACTTAGCTAAGGTGTGTTGCTAGGAAGAATCGGTGGCCTCTATTTTTCCATCCTTGTTGCAGAAATGTAAGGATTTTCCACACTATTCCAATTCTTCAGCAGGAACGTGTCAGCAGTTTCTAAATTACTGACTGAGTTCGATATACACCAACTGAACTTCGATGACGCCTGATTACACTGCACAGTTTTCCATGACAACCAGTGCTCACAAATTACAAATGGCGTCCTCTTGCGGTGTACTATTCCTTGTGAGTGTATTGTGGTAGAGGAGGCTGGGCTTATGGAATATGGGGATATCTTTCTCGAATCGCGCAGCAATCAAAATATATCTATTTATTATTGTTAGACGCTCTCAACCTCAAGTACACACTACACATACGTGCAAACAAAAACAGGTGTAGAGCAATAGACAAATACAGCCCAAATGGGCATGACTAATATGTCATATATCACAAACGTGAGGAAATTAAAACTATATCGGAGTAAAAGACCTGGGAGTGATCATGTCGGAAGACTTCACCTTCAAATACCATAACATTGTATCAATCGCATCTTCTAGAAAAATGACAGGATGGATAATGAGAACCTTCAAAACTAGGGATGCCAAGCCCATGATGACTCTTCAAGGCGCTTGTTCTATATATATTGGAATATTGCTGCACACTAACAGCACTTTTCAAGACAGGTGAAATTGTTGACCTAGAAAATGTACAGAGAACCTTCACGGCACACATAACTGAGATAAAACACCTCAGTTACTGAGAACGCTTGAAGTTCCTCAACCTGTACTCCTTGAAACGCAGGCGGGAGAGATACATGATTATATACACTTGGAAAATCCTAGATGGATTAGTACCAAACTTCCGCACGAAAATCACTCCCTATGAAAGCAAAATATTCGGCAGATGATGCAACATTCCTCAATGAAAAGCAGGGGTCTACCTGGAGTCTACCTGGAGAGAATTCCAGGGGTCAACGCCCCCGCGGCCCGGTTTGTGACCAGGCCTCATGTTGGACCAGAGCCTGATCAACAAGGCTGTTACTGCTGGCTGCACGCAGTCCAACGTACGAACCACAGCCCGGCTGATCCGGTACCGACTTGAGGTGCCTGTCCAGTGCCTGCTTGAAGACAGCCAGGGGCTTGTTGGTAATCCCCCTGATGTATGCTGGGAGGCAGTTGAACAATCTTGGGCCCCTCACACTTATTGTGTTGTCCCTCAACGTGCTAGTGGCACCCCTGCTCTTCATTGGGGGGATGTTACATCGCCTGCCGAGTCTTTTGCTTTCGTACGGAGTGATTTTTGTGTGCAAGTTTGGTACTAAGCCCTCGAGAATTTTCCATGTGTATATAATAATGTATCTCTCCCGCCTGCGTTCTAGAGAGTACAGGTTTAGGAACTTCAAGCGTTCCCAGTAGTTGAGGTGGTTTATCGCACTTATGCGTGCGGTGAAGGTTCTCTTCACATTTTCAAGGTCAGCAATTTCACCCGCCTTGAAAGGTGCAGTTAGTGTGCAGCAATATTCCAGCCTAGATAAAACAAGCGATCTGTAAAGTGTCAACATGGGCTTGGCATCCCTGGTTTTGAAGGTTCTCATTATCCATCCTGTCATTTTTCGAGCAGATGCAATTGCTACATTGTTATGGTCCTTGAAGGTGAGATCCTCTGACATGATCACTCCCAGGTCTTTGACATTAGTTTTTCGCTCTATTGTGTGGTTGGAATTAGTTTTGTACTCCGATGAGATTTTAATTTCTTCACGTTTTCCGTATCTGAGTAATTGAAATTTCTCATCATTGAACTTCATATTGTTTTCTGCAGCCCATTTAAAGATTTGGTTTATGTCTGCTTGGAGTCTTGCAGTGTCTTCAACGGTGGACACTGTCTACCTGGAGACCTGGAGTCTACCTGGAGAGAATTCCAGGGGTCAACGCCCCCGCGGCCCGGTCTGTGACCAGGCCTCATGTTGGACCAGAGCCTGATCAACCAGGCTGTTACTGCTGGCGGCACGCAGTCCAACGTACGAACCACAGCCCGGCTGATCAGGTACCGACTTGAGGTGCCTGTTCAGTGCCTGCTTGAAGACAGCCAGGGGCTTGTTGGTAATCCCCCTGATGTACGCTGGGAGGCAGTTGAACAATCTTGGGCCCCTCACACTTATTGTGTTGTCCCTCAACGTGCTAGTGGCACCCTGCTCTTCATTGGGGGATGTTACATCGCCTGCCGAGTCTTTTGCTTTCGACGGAGTGATTTTGTGTGCAAGTTTGGTACCAAGCCCTCGAGAATTTTCCATGTGTATATAATAATGTATCTCTCCCGCCTGCGTTCTAGAAGTACAGGTTTAGGAACTCAAGCGTTCCCAGTAGTTGAGGTGGTTTATCGCACTTATGCGTGCGGTGAAGGTTCTCTGCACATTTTCAAGGTCAGCAATTTCACCCGCCTTGAAAGGTGCAGTTAGTGTGCAGCAATATTCCAGCCTAGATAGAACAAGCGATCTGTAAAGTGTCAACATGGGCTTGGCATCCCTGGTTTTGAAGGTTCTCATTATCCATCCTGTCATTTTTCGAGCAGATGCAATTGCTACATTGTTATGGTCCTTGAAGGTGAGATCCTCTGACATGATCACTCCCAGGTCTTTGACATTAGTTTTTCGCTCTATTGTGTTGTTGGAATTAGTTTTGTACTCCGATGAGATTTTAATTTCTTCACGTTTTCCGTATCTGAGTAATTGAAATTTCTCATCATTGAACTTCATATTGTTTTCTGCAGCCCATTTAAAGATTTGGTTTATGTCTGCTTGGAGTCTTGCAGTGTCTTCAACGGTGGACACTGTCATACAGATTCGGGTGTCATCTGCAAAGGAAGACACAGCACTGTGGCTTATATCTCTGTCAATGTCTGATATGAGGATGAGGAATAGGATGGGAGCAAGTACTGTGCCTTGTGGAACAGAGCTTTTCACAGTAGCTGCCTCAGACTTTACTCTGTTGACTACTACTCTTTGTGTTCTACGTGTTAGGAAATTATACAGATTCGGGTGTCATCTGCAAAGGAAGACACAGCACTGTGGCTTATATCCCTGTCAATGTCTGATATGAGGATGAGGAATAGGATGGGAGCAAGTACTGTGCCTTGTGGAACAGAGCTTTTCACAGTAGCTGCCTCAGACTTTACTCTGTTGACTACTACTCTTTGTGTTCTACGTGTTAGGAAATTATAGATCCATCTACCAACTTTTCCTGTTATGCCTTTATCACGCATTTTGTGTGCTATTACACCATGGTCACACTTGTCAAAGGCTTTTGCAAAATCTGTGTATATAACATCTGCATTCTGTTGATCTTCTAGAGCATCAAGGACCTTGTCGTAGTGGTCCAGTAGTTGGGACAGACAGGAGCGGCCTGCTCTAAACCCATGCTGTCCTGGGTTGTGCAATTGATGGGTATCAAGATGGGTGGCGATCTTGCTTCTTAGAACCCTTTCAAAGATTTTTATGATATGGGACGTTAGCGCAATTGGTCTGTAGTTCTTTGCTATTGCTTTACTGCCCCCTTTGTGGAGCGGGGCTATGTCTGTTGTTTTTAGTAGCTGCGGGACGATCCCAGTGTCCATGCTCCCTCTCCATAGGATGTTAAAAGCATGTGATAGGGGTTTCTTGCAGTTCTTGATGAACACGGAGTTCCATGAGTCTGGGCCTGGAGCGGAGGGGTGCCACTAGCACGAAAAGAAACAACACAATAAGAGTCAGGGGCCCAAGACCGTTCAACTTCCTCCCAGCATACATAAAGGGGATTACCAATAGACCCCTGGCTGTCTTCAAGAAGGCGCTGGACAGGCACCTGAAGTCAGTACCTGACCAGCCGGGCTGTGGTTCGTACGTCGGGTTGCGTGCGGCCAACAGTAACAGCCTAGTTGATCAGGCCCTGATCCCCCATGAGGCCTGGTCACAGACCGGGCCACGGGGGCGTTGAACCCAGAAACCCTCTCCAGGTATGTCACAGACATCCCTTCGTGTAGCAGCGACTAGCTGTGAATCGAACCCTTCAACCACAAATAGATGACTACATGTGAGGACACATCCCAACACGTACATCTGGTACCTCGCACCATCATACCGATGCTACCATACTCTGTTCATTACCACTGTAACTGGTTTAGCCATAAAAACTTCGCGGCCCAATCCCTGGACCCATTGTGTGCCTCTGTAATCTTTTGACTACCGCTCACAGGATGTGTATGACATGAATAATAAAGATATTAAAGTAACTGTCATGTCCCCACTGTGCAAGTCCTTATTAAACTAACCCATTCCATCTGTACCACATTATATCGTGGCACAACAAACCAGTTTTCTTATTCACTTTCCTTCCAGTGATATACCAGAATTGGTCTTTATTTGTGGTCAGTTAATAATATCTATATTAACTAGTCCATGCAGGAGGAGCCACATGTCTATGGTGCATGCAACAAAATAAGCAGACTTGGATCTCACTACGCCCGCCTCTGGCTGGGTCTCTGGGAGGTTGCGTCACCACCACCAGATGTAGACAAAACAAAATGTAAACTTTGCCAGATAGACAATTGTTACACCTTGCGTCATAATGTGCTGGAATGCGATAAAATTAATGAATTCAGAGACAACCCACTCAGAAATATTCAGGAAATGTCAAAGTATTTTATCCACTGACTTTGTCTACTGTAAATAACGCATAAGCACTAACTTTTTTTTACAGGCAAACCTTGCTGAAATATAAGGTAATATTTTTGTAAATTTATATCTGTATACATAACTACGAGTTGATTTGGAACCATATATAAACATGTAAATAGTTCATTACCAGTGTAACTCGTTTAGCTATCAAAACTTTGCGGTCCAGTTCCTGGACTATTACGTGCCACTGTAATATTTTAACTACCGCCCACACCATGGGTATGGGGTGCATAATAAAGATATTAAACTAACATCGAGAAATTCTTATCCTAGGCAAGGAGAGGTCTTCGATAAGCCACGTTATGATGTGTCTCCTGCCAAGTACTTCATACCATTTTACATAGAAGGGATGTTACGACTAACTTCTTTAATACAATATCGCTTTTAGTCTCCTGGACAACTCCAAATGACTTGCTCCTTCCTGGCATAATACCCTCTTCCTGCACCCACGAAAAAATGTGTCACCAGGGAGAGAGGAAGGAAGAGAAGAGAGGAAGGAAGGGAAGAGAGGGAGGGAGGTGTTATGTGGAGTAAATAAAAACGCGAGGGGAAGGGAGACGCTGCAGTAGGATGGCGTGTTGCACCCTCCTCACCTCTTCTGTCTCCTCGGGGGGGAGGCAGAGGGTGTCTTCCAGGTCATCACCTGGCTGTCTCTAGTATAACAATTGATCTTTTACATTCTAAAATTTGTATGCCAGGTTGTTACCTCATTCCAACATTAATTCCTGGAAACATACAATACAACTATCCCACCATACCCCCGTAACTCTCGCCAGGTAAACTATCCCACCATACCCCCGTAACTCTCGCCAGGTAAACTATCCCACCATACCCCCGTAACTCTCGCCAGGTAAACTATCCCACCTATATTATAAGCATTCAACGAAACTAAACCATCAGTATTAGATGAAGTACCACAAAGGGGGCAGTAAAGCAATAGCAAAGAACTACAGACCAATTGCGCTAACGTCCCATATCATAAAAATCTTTGAAAGGGTTCTAAGAAGCAAGATCGCCACCCATCTTGATACCCATCAATTGCACAACCCAGGACAGCATGGGTTTAGAGCAGGCCGCTCCTGTCTGTCCCAACTACTGGACCACTACGACAAGGTCCTGGATGCTCTAGAAGATAAACAGAATGCAGATGTTATATACACAGATTTTGCAAAAGCCTTTGACAAGTGTGACCATGGTGTAATAGCACACAAAATGCGTGATAAAGGAATAACAGGAAAAATTGGTAGATGGATTTATAATTTCCTAACACATAGAACACAAAGAGTAGTAGTCAACAGAGTAAAGTCTGAGGCAGCTACTGTGAAAAGCTCTGTTCCACAAGGCACAGTACTTGCTCCCATCCTATTCCTCATCCTCATATCAGACATTGACAGGGATATAAGCCACAGTGCTGTGTCTTCCTTTGCAGATGACACCCGAATCTGTATGACAGTGTCCACCGTTGAAGACACTGCAAGACTCCAAGCAGACATAAACCAAATCTTTAAATGGGCTGCAGAAAACAATATGAAGTTCAATGATGAGAAATTTCAATTACTCAGATACGGAAAACGTGAAGAAATTAAAATCTCATCGGAGTACAAAACTAATTCCAACCACACAATAGAGAGAAAAACTAATGTCAAAGACCTGGGAGTGTTCATGTCAGAGGATCTCACCTTCAAGGACCATAACAATGTAGCAATTGCATCTGCTCGAAAAATGACAGGATGGATAATGAGAACCTTCAAAACCAGGGATGCCAAGCCCATGTTGACACTTTACAGATCGCTTGTTCTATCTAGGCTGGAATATTGCTGCACACTAACTGCACCTTTCAAGGCGGGTGAAATTGCTGACCTTGAAAATGTGCAGAGAACCTTCACCGCACGCATAAGTGCGATAAACCACCTCAACTACTGGGAACGCTTGAAGTTCCTAAACCTGTACTCTCTAGAACGCAGGCGGGAGAGATACATTATTATATACACATGGAAAATTCTCGAGGGCTTAGTACCAAACTTGCACACAAAAATCACTCCCTACGAAAGCAAAAGACTCGGCAGGCGATGTAACATTCCCCCAATGAAGAGCAGGGGTGCCACTAGCACGTTGAGGGACAACACAATAAGTGTGAGGGGCCCAAGATTGTTCAACTGCCTCCCAGCATACATCAGGGGGATTACCAACAAGCCCCTGGCTGTCTTCAAGCAGGCACTGGACAGGCACCTCAAGTCGGTACCTGATCAGCCGGGCTGTGGTTCGTACGTTGGACTGCGTGCGGCCAGCAGTAACAGCCTGGTTGATCAGGCTCTGGTCCAACAAGAGGCCTGGTCACGGACCGGGCCGCGGGGGCGTTGACCCCTGGAATTCTCTCCAGGTAGACTCCAGGTAAGATAAGTCTACGTAGTCACTTTTGCAGTTACTGGCCGTACCCAAAGGCGCTTCATAATATTGACCTAACCTTATCATTCCCAGTTCCCATTCCCATCCTCATGTACCCTTGTGTTCCTTGTAACTCATCTAATGACCATATAAACTGTTATTGCAACATAAATTATTGATTTGATTTGTTTAATCTGATTTAATAATTTTATTAATACAAATAATAAATTATTATGTTGACATATAAAACTGTAAATGATCCAAAATTATAAAACTATTATGTTTCAAAAATGTCATGTTCAAATTTCATAGCTTTAATACTCAACTATACTTATATTAAACTGTTTACTATAATTCTTACCAATTAATTTTAAGTTAATTTTAAGTCTGTTACAATAAACTATTATTATTATTATTATTATTATTATTATTATTATTATTATTATTATTATTATTATTATTATTATTATTATTATTATTATTATTATTATTATATGCAGTTGTAGCCCCGACCATTCATTCAGTACACGGAGTGGAGGAAGTACACTCCTGCGTCCACTAAGCGAAAGATTAGATAAAGATTAGATTAGATTTTGCCACCGAAGTGGCTAGTTTATTGTGCACCCCATATCCATCCTGTGGACGGTAGCGCAAGAGCATATGGATACACAAAAGGCCTAGGCACTAGGCCCCAAAAGGGTTAACAATTGTTCATTTGGATTTATATCTACACTAAGCGAAAGACAGCCAGTATGTGTACAATTATCCACAGCATCACGATAGGAGCGTAAACTATGCTATAAATCCCTGAGGTGTTATTGCGACACGACACAGCTATTTTAAGTTGACGCTTAAAGCGATTAAGGACAATCATATCTACAATATATACGGTAAGAGAGTTCTAATAAGCTTGTTGCAGGTGTTTGTGAAGTTGCACGCTATCATTACGCAATCAAGGCGCCGTTCTCAACCTGTACTGTAATCATGTTAATTTCTTCTAATTAAAAACGACGAATTAACTATACTACAATCCACATCGTGAAAATTATTTCTTAATGAACAGCAACAACGCGGCAGTTTAGGCTTGGGTGAGGGGTGAGGATCGCGTGAGATTCCTTTATAGACACCATAATCCCACCTGCATGATAACACACTGAGCACACATTACTGACCGCGCCTTCACCGCTCCTCTGTTAACTTGCTACCATTATTGTAATTGGATTAGGGGAGCTCCATTCCCCTTCCATTTATTCTTTATCCCTCCCGGAGTAAGGCTAGAGGGGGACGTACTTCCATTCTATTATTATTGTACTATTTACACAGAATTTATAAGAACATAAGAAAGAAGGAACACTGCAGCAGGCCTACTGGCCCATGCGAGGCAGGTCCAAATCTCCAACGGCTTAAGCCAATGCCCCGACCCAGCCAGGTCAGGTTACATTCACTTAAGGAAGGAGCACTGCATCTGACCTAGTAGCACAACCTAGTCAGGACCAATTCACACCCAACCGCACCCACTCATATAATTGTCCAGCCGACCACCTGGTCAGGTCACTTCCACTTAAGGAATTAGTACAGGTCAGGTTACATTCACTTAAGGAAGGAGCACTGCATCTGACCTAGTACAAGCTCACACCCATCCACACCCACTCATGTATTTATCTAACCTATTTTTAAAACTACACAACGTCTTAGCATCTATGACGGTACTCGGGAGTTTGTTCCACTCATCCACAACTCAATTACCAAACCAGTGCTTTCCTATATCCTTCCTGAATCTGAACTTTTCCAACTTGAAACCATTGCTGCGAGTCCTGTCTTGGTTGGATATTTTCAGCACGCTATTTACATCCCCTTTGTTTATTCCTGTTTTCCATTTGTACACCTCAATCATATCCCCCTAATTCTACGCCTTTCTAGAGAGTGCAGATTCAGGGCCCTCAGTCTATCCTCATAGGGAAGATTTCTGATACATGGGATCAACTTTGTCATCCTCCTCTGTACGTTTTCCAGTGCATTTATATCCATTCTGTAATACGGTGACCAGAACTGTGCAGCATAATCTAAATGAGGCCTAACCAAAGATATATAATATTGGTAGAATTACCGACAATATGTTAAGTAAAAGGACACAAATGCAACTAATGTGACATTTTATTGTGGCAACGTTTCGCTCTCCAGGAGCTTTCTCAAGCCGTTACAAGCGTTACATGGACACAGTGGGCTATTATATACTCTCAAAGTGAGGTGAAATACTAGTGGTGGTCGAGGTAGTAGTGATAAGTAGTAGTAGTAGTAATACAATAAGGTAGAACAATCAATATGCACATGAGTAAAAGGTGATAAAACAAATACTTGGGTAGTATAACAATAGGTAGACAAATATTTTATGCTGGAGGCTGAAATATAGAAGGCCTGTAGGAGTGTTCCACATCTACGATGTGCTTGTGTTGAATTAGCAGGAGAGACTATGTGATGGTATGGTTAACTGTTTTCAGGAGGATTCTTGCTAAGACTTCAGAGATGGTGAAGCTGCCTTTGTTTTGTTTAATTGTGTTAGAAACAGAGATAAGTGCTGATTCAAGGCATTTGCGTCTACGGAAATTAGTTTCTTTGATTACTAGTCGGGCGTCTTTGAGTTATAGTTCTTCCCAACAGCCAGGTTGCATCCAACATTTCTAAAGTATTTGCACAAGCTAACACTAGAGTCGCCATTGCTTCCAGTACTTCTATTAAGGATCTAACCAGGACTAAATCCAAGCACCATGAACCAGTCAACGCAGGGGTCTACACTATACCCTGTGGAGGCTGCGACAGAATTTATGTAGGAGAAACAGCAAGAAACCTCGAAACACGCATCAATGAACACATTAATGCATGCAGAAACGATAACCTGAACAACGCCTGCGTACAACACCGAAATTCCAACAATCATCTCATGAAATTCAAAGACGCCCGACTAGTAATCAAAGAAACTAATTTCCGTAGACGCAAATGCCTTGAATCAGCACTTATCTCTGTTTCTAACACAATTAAACAAAACAAAGGCAGCTTCACCATCTCTGAAGTCTTAGCAAGAATCCTCCTGAAAACAGTTAACCATACCATCACATAGTCTCTCCTGCTAATTCAACACAAGCACATCGTAGATGTGGAACACTCCTACAGGCCTTCTATATTTCAGCCTCCAGCATAAAATATTTGTCTACCTATTGTTATACTACCCAAGTATTTGTTTTATCACCTTTTACTCATGTGCATATTGATTGTTCTACCTTATTGTATTACTACTACTACTACTTATCACTACTACCTCGACCACCACTAGTATTTCACCTCACTTTGAGAGTATATAATAGCCCACTGTGTCCATGTAACGCTTGTAACGGCTTGAGAAAGCTCCTGGAGAGCGAAACGTTGCCACAATAAAATGTCACATTAGTTGCATTTGTGTCCTTTTACTTAACAAAGATATATAGAGTTGAAGAACAACCTGAGGACTTCTGTTATTTATACTTCTTGATATGAAGCCAAGGATTCTGTTAGCTTTATTGCGAACACTTATGCACTGTTGTCTAGGCTTCAGATTACTACTAACCAGAACTCCTAAATCCTTCTCGCAATTACAAGTAATAAGATCTATATTATTCAGCTTATATGTGGCATGGTTATTGTCCTGCCCAACATTTAGAACTTTGCATTTGTTTACATTAAACTGCATCTGCCACTTCTCCGACCACTGCATCAGTCTATTCAAATCATCCTGGAGTGCTCTAATGTCCTCGTTTGAATGAATTGGACGGCCTATTTTGGTGTCATCAGCAAATTTACTTATGCTACTATTTATTCCCTCATCTATGTCGTTTATGTAAATTGTAAACAACAGGGGCCCAAAACTGACCCCTGTGGAACACCGCTTGAGACACGCCCCCATTCTGATTTCTCTCCATTTATGCAAACTCTCTGCCGCCTATTAGTCAACCATGCCTCTACCCAGGAAAAAATTTCTCCTCCTATTCCGTGTGCCTTAAGTTTCCTCAGTAGCCTCTGATGTGGAACTTTATCGAAAGCCTTACTGAAGTCCATATACACAATATCATATTCATTACCATGATCTACTTCCTCAAACACCTTAGTGAAAAAGTTAGTAAATTCGTAAGACATGAACGCCCCTTTGTAAAACCGTGTTGAGATTCATTAATCAATTTATGCTTTTCAAGATGGCTACGAATTGCCTCGGCAATTATTGATTCCATAAATTTACCAACTATGGAGGTAAGGCTTATTGGTCTATAGTTCGAAGCTAAGGACCTGTCACCTGCCTTGTAAATAGGTATTACATTTGCCCTTTTCCACTTGTCTGGCACTATGCCAGTTTGTAGTGATATATTGAAAAGATTTGCCAAAGGTTTGCTAAGTTCCTCTTTACATTCCTTTAAAACTCTTGCAAACAGTTCATCAGGGCCTGGGGATTTGTTAGGTTTTAATTTCTCTATTTGTCTGAGGACCATGTCACTAGTTACCCCAATCGAGCATAGTCTGTTATCTTCCAGTTCTACATAATTTATTATTTCTGGAATTCTGCTAGTATCTTCCTGAGTAAAAACTGAGAGGAAGTATGTATTGAAAATTTCACACATATCCTTATCACTGTCCGTGATCTGTCCTGAGTTACTCTTAAGTGGGCCTATCTTGTCCCTAATCTTACTTCTGTATACCTGAAAGAACCCTTTGGGGTTAGTCTTCGAATCCCTTGCGACCTTAGCCTCATAATCCCTTTTTGCTTTTCTTATTACTTTTTTTTATTTCTCTCTTTAATTGAAAATATTGATTTCTTATCTGTCCATCCCCTTTTTTGATACGCCTATATATGCCTCTCTTTTGACCAATGAGATGTTTTAATCTATTGTTCATCCATTTAGGATCATTTTTGTTAGATCTAATTTCCCTACTTGGAACAAAAGTTGTCTGGGCAGCTAGAACTATGCTCTGAAAAACGTCATATTGGCAACCAAAACCACCTACCTGACCCATAGTCAGGTCATCCCAATTTAGCCCACCTAGGTAATTTCTCAGCCCCATGAAGTCGGCTACACGAAAGTCTGGAACTGAGACTTGATTGCAGTTACCTGGGTAATTCCATGATATATTAAAACTAAGTGATTTGTGATCGCTTTCCCAAGCTCTTCATTAACCTCAAGATTATTAATTAGTGATTCTTGGTTAGCAAGAACCAAATCAAGCAAGTTGCTACCTCTAGTTGGTTCTGTCACAAACTGTTTTAAAAACAATCCTGAACCGTATCAAGAAAGTCACTAGACTCAAGATTACCTGTCACATTGTTCCAATCAATGTGTCTAAAGTTAAAATCTCCCATTAACACAACATTTTCATATCTAGACGCCTTATGAATTTCGTCCCATAGCAGCTTACTGCGCTCCCTATCCAGGCTTGGGGGTCTGTAAATCACACCCAAAATTAATTTTTCACGACCCTCGAGAAACTGTAGCCAAACAGATTCTGTGTCAGCTGTTTCTAATCTTATATCTTGTCTAACACAACAATTTAAATTATCTCTGACATACATCGCCACTCCTCCACCCTTCCTGTTGACCCTATCAGTGTGGAATAGTTTGTAACCCTGAATGTTGCACTCGGAAGGCATTTCTCTATCTTTCAGGTTGAACCAGGTCTCTGTTATAGCAATAATATCTATATTACCTGCACTTGCAAGTAATCTTAGCTCATCTATCTTATTTCTTAGACTCCTACTATTTGTATAGTAAACCTCAAGGGAGCTAGTCACTCGTTGCCCTCTACTATCTCTCTTTGTTTGTTGATCAATTGTTTTGCATTTACAAACAACTTTATGTAAGACAAGTTGCCCATTCATTGACTTGGGTCAGTGATACTATTATGGTTATCCTTCTACATTGACCTTAGGCTTATTAGAAAAAAAATCATTTGTGGCGAGTGCATTCTTGGTATTATTATGTTAAATTAGACACATATGCAACACTTGGGTATCTTTATTGAGGAAACGTTTCGCCACACAGTGGCTTCATCAGTCCAATACAAAGTAGAAAGGTGTAAGGAGAGGAGGAGTTTGAGGTTATCAGTCCCTCGGCCTGGAGTCGATGTGTTCAGTCCATCAATCTTGTTAGAAGTGTAGCACAAGGCCGTAGAGGTGGCTTATATGCTGTAATCAGGTGAGATGCAGCAGGAGGAGGCAGGTCATAGTGGTATCAACCACTAGTCGAAGTAAGTCCTTGTCCAAAGGTTTGGACAAATGTTGCAGAATCCCTTTGTATCAAGATCCCAAGAAGTTGCTGTGTCAGACAGGATGTAGATGAATGGTTCAGAGAACCGACAAGTTGTTAAATTAGACACATATGCAACACTTGGGTATCTTTATTGAGGAAACGTTTAAACGTTTAAACGTTTCCTCAATAAAGATACCCAAGTGTTGCATATGTGTCTAATTTAACAACTTGTCGGTTCTCTGAACCATTCATCTACATGGTATTATTATGACGAGTTAATACCCAATATTTGCTTTCTTTGTAATAAGGTAATTCCCATTATCACCGATTTCGTTCAGTTGGCTTATTCACATTATTAGTGATTTTATAATTCCTGGTATCACTTTTAAATTCTTCCTACGTTTATTTTACAGTATCAGTTCTGTACTTATTCTTGTATCGAGATCATACCTTTATGTTTCGTTGTATTTATTAATTTTAAAATTATTAAATGCTACGAGCTATTCTAATTATTGCTTTTAGCAATTTTCAGAGTGAAGGTTAGTGGAATTACTTTAATTGTTCTTGGCATTGTTCTTTCTCATTGTACAATATTTTACCTTTTTTAATTTACTGTAGTACCAAAATTGTACTTATTACTGAAAAAGCTTTAAATAATTTTGCACCCAGTTAATGTTTATTCTCTCAGAGGAATGGCATTACAGTACATCAGTGTACTCATAACTGCAGCGTAGGCCTACTTAAGGAACCGTGAACTCTAGCTCCTGGACCTCGCTTCTTACTATGGTATTTGTAATATTTACAGTTGAGAATATTTGTGGAGTTAGCCTATAGTAGCACCCGGCCACCGTCCTTGCGTGTGTTCAACAGGTCAGTTTTTATACACATACTTGGAGTATACCTGGAGAGAGTTCCAGGGGTCAACGCCCCTGCGGCCCGGTGTGTGACCAGGCCTCATGGTGGATCAGAGCCTGATCAACCAGGCTGTTACTGCTGGCCCCACGCAGTCCAACGTACGAACCACAGCCTGGCTGGTCAGGTACCGACTTTAGGTGCCTGTCCAGTGCCTGCTTGAAGACAGCCAGGGGCTTGTTGGTAATCCCCCTGATGTATGCTGAGAGGCAGTTGAACAGTCTTGGGCCCCTGACACTTATTGTGTTGTCTCTCAACGTGCTAGTGGCACCCCTGCTTTTCATTGGGGGGATGTTACATCGCCTACCTGGAGTTTACCTGGAGAGAGTTCCAGGGGTCAACGCCCCTGCGGCCCGGTCTCCTGCCGAGTCTTTTGCTATCGTAGGGAGTGACTCTCGTGTGCAAGTTTGTAACTAATCCCTCGAGAATTTTCCACGTGTATATAATGTATCTCTCCCGCCTGCGTTCTAGGGAGTACAGGTTTAGGAACTTCAAGCGTTCCCAGTAATTGAGGTGGTTTATCGCAGTTATGCGTGCCGTGAAGGTTCTCTGCACATTTTCAAGGTCAGCAATTTCACCTGCCTTGAAAGGTGCAGTTAGTGTGCAGCAATATTCCAGCCTAGATAGAACAAGCGACCTGAAAAATGTCAACATGGGCTTGGTATCCCTGGTTTTGAAGGTTCTCATTATCCATCCTGTCATTTTTCTAGCAGATGCGATTGCTACGGTGTTATGGTCCTTGAAGCCAAGATATGACTACCAGCAAATATGGAATTTATTAAAAAATAAATTTCTTCATCATTTCCATTTTTTTTTCTGTCGAACCATCGTATCACTGATGTACATTTTAATTTCGGTCTAGCGAACGTTATATCTTTTTTTTTTTTTTAACATTTTTCCATCCTTATATCTCCATGTTATTTTAAAGTGAGGCAAGATAGAGAGAGAGATCAAGGTCAACACTGACTGTCAAGGTACCACATTTGGCTCCACTCCGAGGACAACGAGAATTGAGCTTTTACACAACAAGACGGGCAGCAAGCAGCGACTACACTCTGTATCCTTCTCCAGAGCATCGCTTTATCTGAGATCATTTATTCCTAGGATGACTCGTGTTTAGAACATGTGCGTACAGCATAATGATATCAACGAAATAAAGTCAGTTAAGTACGTACGTAAGTAAGTAAGTAAGTTTATTCAGGTATAGGTACACATAAATACAGTTACATAAATTATCATACATAGCAGCACATGTGTAGATTACCCAGGATAACCCCAATGGACCCCAATAGACCCCTGGCTGTCTTTAAGAAGGCACTGTACAGGCACCTAAAGTCAGTACCTGACCAACCGGGCTGTGGTTCGTACGTCAGTTTGCGTGCGGCCGGCAGTAACAGCCTGGTTGATCAGACCCTGATCCACCATGAGGCCTGGTCTCAGACCTGGCCGCGGGGGCGTTGATCCCCGAAACCCTATCCAGGTAAACTCCAGGTAAACCCAAAAAAGTCAAAGTGACTTATTTCCATTGGGGTCCTTGTCATATCTTATTTAAACCCACAGTAATAGGTACCAAACTTGCACACGAGAGTCACTCCCTACGAAAGCAAAAGACTCGGCAGACGATGCAACATCCCCCCAATGAAAAGCAGGGGTGCCACTAGCACGTTGAGAGACAACACAATAAGTGTCAGGGGCCCAAGACTGTTCAACTGCCTCCCAGCATACATAAAGGGATTACCAATAAACCCCTGGCTGACTTCAAGCAGGCACTGGACAGGCACCTAAAGTCGGTACCTGACCAGCTAGGCTGTGGTTCGTACGTTGGACTGCGTGCGGCCAGCAGTAACAGCCTGGTTGATCAGGCCCTGATCCACCATGAGGCCTAGTCACAGACCGGGCCGCGGGGGCGTTGACCCCCGGAACTCTCTCCAGGTAAACTCCAGGTACATCATGTATGTTAGCTATATCAGAAATAACTCCTCCCTTTCTGTTGCTACATTCATTAGGTACCTTTTGGCTCTCTTCCTTAACTGGTTCATGCTATGACAGGCCTTGACATGTTGTACAATAAAAGGTGTTTGAAGCCTGACTACCTACTGTGCGTACTACAAAGTTGTGTTTTCTTCCCATAGTACTATCATTGATTTAGTTCCGTCTTGAGAAACTTGGCAGCAAGATATTCTGGACACTGCTTGTGAGCAATTTTATAAACGTGATTTAACTTTAATTGTTTTACTCTGTCGTCAACAGTCAGCACATCCAGTTGTTGCAATTCATCCTGGCCTACATGCTCTGTTGGAGCCAGGTCAAGGATGAATCTCACCATTTTGTTCTGGGTGATTTGTAGTCTATCTTTCAGTTTTTTTTTCGTTAAGGCAGATTACCAGGAAGAGCAAGAGAAATGTATATGACATTGTATAAGAGCTAGACATAGGGTCCTGCAAACTTCAGTAGGTAGACTGTGCCTCTGTAGAGAAACTTTAGTCTGGCATTCGCTTTCTTTACTACAATTTCCTCTCAATTCTGACATGCTTGGGTCAAAGGGGATTCCCAGATATTTCACTGAAGATACTGACTAAATGAAATGGCTCGCCCGCAGATACCTCCAGCTTCAGCTCCATCCTGGTCTCTATCTGTATGTCTCTTAACAATAAAAAGGCTTTCAAATGAGCTGATGTAAGTAACAGCTCTTAGTTTGTATATAAAGTTAGGAACCCTAAACTTTGTAAAACCCTGTACTCACTCACCTAGTTGTACTCACCTAGTTGTGGTTGCAGGGGTCGAATCATAGCTCCTGGCCCCGTCTCTTCACTGGCCGCTACTTGGTCACTCTCCCTTCGCCATGAGCCTTATCATACCTCTTCTTAAAGCTATGAATGGATCCTGCCTCCACTACATCCCTTCCCAAGCTATTCCACTTCCTGACCACTCTGTGACTGAAGAAATACTTCCTAACATCCCTGTGATTCATCTGAGTCTTCAACTTCCAACTGTGACCCCTTGTTGCTGTGTCCCATCTCTGGAACATTCTGTTTCTGTCCACCTTGTCAATTCCTCTCAGTATTTTATGTGCTTGGCTAGGTGTGGGTTCCAAACTGGTGCTGCATACTCCAGTATGGGCCTAACGTACACAGTGTACAGGGTTCTGAACGATTCCTTATTAAGATGTCGAAATGCTGTTCTTAGGTTTGCTAGGCGCCCGTATGCTGCAGCAGTTATTTGGTTGATGTGCGCCTCAGGAGATGTGCCTGGTGTTATACTCACCCCAAGATCTTTTTCCTTGAGTGAGGTTTGTAGTCTCTGTCCCCCTAGACTGTACTCCGTCTGCGGTCCTCTTTGCCCTTCCCCAATCTTCCTGACTTTGCACTTGGTGGGGTTGAACTCCAGGAGCCAATTTCTGGACCAGTCCTGCAGCCTGTCCAGATCCCTTTGTAGTTCTGCCTGGTCCTCGTCCGATTGAATTCTTCTCATCAACTTCGCATCATCTGCAAACAGGGACACTTCGGAGGCTATTCCTTCCGTCATGTCGTTCACAAATACCAGAAACAGCACCGGTCCTAGGACTGACCCCTGTGGAACCCCACTCGTCACAGGCGCCCACTCTGACACCTCGCCACAAACCATGACTCGCAGCTGTCTTCCTGACAGGTATTCCCTGATCCATTGGAGTGCCTTCCCTGTTATCCCTGCCTGACCCTCCAGCTTCTGCACTAATCTCTTGTGTGGAACTGTGTCAAACGCCTTCTTACAGTCCAAGAAAATGTAATCTACCCACCCCTCTCTCTCTTGTCTTACTGCTGTCACCCTGTCATAGAACTCCAGTAGGTTTGTGACACAGGATTTCCCATCCCTGAAACCGTGTTGGCCGTCGTTGTGTGTGTGTGTGTGTGTGTGTGTGTGAGAGAGAGAGAGAGAGAGAGAGAGAGAGAGAGAGAGAGAGAGAGAGAGAGAGAGAGAGAGAGAGAGAGAGAGAGAGAGAACAGGGGACATACGTAGGTGTACTGCATATTTTTAAATTTTAGGAAGGATTTTGACACAGCTTTAAACAAGAGGTTGGGACAAAAGCTAGAACAGACAGTAGGAAACATTGATTGTCCGGAAAAAGATGTCTGAATGAGGAAGAGTGACAATTGGGGTTCTACAAACATCAGTACTGAAATCTGTAATATTCTTGGCATACGTGAGCGTCATAACGGAAGAAATAGTGAGACATCTCCCTGTTGCCTATGCGAGGCAGGTCCATGTCACCCCCCCGGCTTAGACCAATGACCCCACCTAGTCAGGTCACATCCAGGTCACGGGATCAGACCCACTAGCACAAGCTAGTCAGGTCCAGCTCACACCCACTCATGTATTTATCTAACTTATTTTTAAAACTACACAACGTTTTAGCTTCTATGACGGTACTCGGGAGTTTGTTTCACTCATCCACAACTCTATTACCAAACCAGTGCTTTCCTATATCCTTCCTGAATCTGAATTTTTCCAACTTAAAGCCATTGCTGCGAGTCCTGTCTTGGCTAGATATTTTTAGCACGCTATTTACATTCCCTATATTTATTCCTGTTTTCCATTTATACACCTCAATCATATCCCCCCTAATTCTACGCCTTTCTAGAGAGTGAAGATTCAGGGCCCTCAGTCTATACTCATTGGGAAGATTTCTGATACATGAGATCAACTTTGTCATCCTCCTTTGTACGTTTTCCAGAGCATTTATATCCATTCTGTAATACGGTGACCAGAACTGTACAGCATAGAGTTGAAGAACAACCTGAGGACTTCTATTATTTATACTTCTTGATATGAAGCCAAGGATTCTGTTAGCTTTATTGCGAACACTTATGTATTGTTGTCTTGGATTCATATTACTCCTAACCAGAACTCCTAAATCCTTTTCGCAATCCGTAATATTAAGACATACATTATTTAGTTTATGTGGCATGGTTATTTTTCTGTCCAACTTTTAGAACTTTGCATTTGTATTTATTAAACTGCATCTGCCACTAGAAAAATAAACACATAAACAGTATAATTGATCCTTTATTGACAACGTTTCACCCACACAATGGCCTTCATCAAGTCACAAACAGATCTGTTTGTGACTTGATAAAGCCCATTGTGTGGGCGAAACGTTGTCAATAAAGGATCACATTATACTGCTTATGTGTTTATTTTTCCTTTGTGTCGGTATTTTATACCATCTACTTCCATTGCATGCAAAAAGACCATAGTAAACAGGTGATATCAAAATATGCAAGACAACCACTATGAAAAAATAGAGGAATTCCAAGCGCTTTGCATTGCATCTGCCACTTCTCCGACCACTGCATCAGTCTGTTCAAATGTTCCTGGAGTGCTCTAATGTCCTCATTAGAATGAATTGGACGGCCTATTTTGGTGTCATCAGCAAATTTGCTTATGTCGCTATTTATTCCCTCATCTATGTCGTTTATGTAAATTGTGAACAAGGGGCCGAACACTGACCCCTGTGGAACACCACTTGTGACGTGCCCCCATTCTGATTTTCTTATATTAATTTTTATTATAATAATTAAGGTGCTAACTCAGGTACTAATTTACTTTACTTTCATTGTTTGCCTCCCCATTTATGTAAACTCTCTGCTGCCTATTTGTCAACCATACTTTTACCCAGGAAAAAATTTCTCCTATTCCGTGTGGTTTAAGTTTCCTCAATAGCCTCTGATGTGGAACTCTGTCGAAAGCCTTACTGAAGTCCATATACACAATATCATATTCAGTATCATGATCTACCTTCTCAAATACCTTAGTGAAGAAAGTTAGTAAATTCCTAAGACAGGAACGCCCTTTTGTAAACAAACCATACGAAGGGTGGGGTTCGAACCTGCGGTCACAGAGTCTCAAAACTCCAGACCGTCGAGTAAGCCACTGGGCCAGCTAGCTTCAATAAGATTCATCTAACTAGGTATATTTCTACACCATAGGAAGGTTAGCATAGGCACCACTGTGTCCACAAATGCAAGTTTTTACAGACGAATCTCACGCTAGCATGGCCTTGACGAGCTCAAGTCCCCCTCAAAGCCGTCAACATGACTCACGAAATCGTAATGACACGATTGCAAACAAACCATACCACGGGTGGGGTTCGAACCCGCGGTCACAGAGTCTCAAAACTCCAGACCGTCTCGTAAGCCACTGGGCCAGCTAGCTTCAATAAGATTCATCCAACTAGGTATATTTGCAATCGAAGGTTCGAATCTTGCTGTGGACTGAGAGATAATGTTTTTAAATAATTTCGCTCGTTTGCTAATTGTTAAGCATTCCAAAATCTCTTTCGAAGTTCACTGCATGTGGCAGGACTTGACGAAATAACTTACCAGAAGCCTTGTGCTCCGGGGTATGGGATTCACCGCCTAGGCACCCATACTTATCTGGGGTCTGGCTGCATAAATAAGCAAATATACATTCACATATATACGCAAGGATATTTTTCTTTTCTGCTGAATTAGAATTTTGTGAACGTCCTGTACTGTTTATGTTGGGCACATTGAGGTAGAAGGGGTTGAGGTTACAGGGACAGACCGTAAGAGGATACCTTCCTTGCATCGCACAACAAACATCTACATCCTGTCTGACACAGCAACAGCTTGGGATCTTGATACAAACGAATTCTTCTACACTTGTCCAACCTTTGGACGAAGACCTACTTAGAATAGTGGATGGAGGGAGGGAGAGTGAAGGTTGAGACGAGGCTGAAGCAGTTATGGTGGTAAACAGTGGTGAATGAGAGAGGTAAAACAAAAAGGAAGCAGCACCACCACCAACATCAGCACCAACACTCTTCCGTGTTAGAAATTGTGAATACTTCTGATTACCTTCAAATTTTTAATTTAACTTTATTAAACTCATGCCGCTCTCTGTACTATTCCTTTTGCGTGCATTGAGGTACAGTGGGCTAAGGTTATAAGATACGTGGATATTCTCCTAGGATCAGGAGACTGATTCCCAGTACGGGTTAAATGTTGGGCGTGTTTCCTTACACCTACTGTCCCTGTTCACCTAGCAGTAAGTAGATACCTGGGTGTTAGTCGACTGGTGTGATCCATGACTAGGCCTCGCGGTGGCTCGGGGCCTGATCAACCAGGGTGTTACTGCTGGCCGCATGCAAACTGATGTACAAACCACAGCCCGGCTGGTCAGGAACTGACTTTAGGTGCCTGTCCAGCTCCCTCTTGAAGACAGCCTGGGGTCTATAGGTAATTCCCCTTATATATGCTGGTAGGCAGTTGAACAGTCTTGGGCCCCTAACACTTATTGTGTGGTCTCTTAGCTTACTAGTGGCGCCCCTGCTTATCATTGGGGAGATGTTCCACCGCTTGCCGAGTCTTTTCCTTTCGTAGGGAGTGATTTCCATGTGCAGATTTGGGACTAGTCCCTCTAGGATTTTCCGAGTGTATATTATCATGTATCTTTCTCGCCTGCGCTCCAAGGGAGTACAAGTCAAGGGACTTCAACCATTCCCAGTAGTGTTTTATTGTACTTATACGTGCAGTGAAAATTTTCTGAATATTCTCCAGCTTTGTAATTTCGCCTGTCTTGAAAGGGGCCATTAGTGTACAACAATATTTCGCCTAGAGAGAACACGCGATTTGAAGAGAATCATCACTGGCTTGGCATCCCTAGTTTTGAAGGTTCTCACTATCCATTCTATCAATGTCCTAGCAGATGTGGTAGAGACATTGTTGTGATCTTTGAAAGTGAGATTCTCTGACATTGTCACTCCCTTCACATTAATTTTTTTCCATACCTGGAGTATACTTGGAGAGAGTTCCAGGGGTCAACGCCCCTGCGGCCCGGTCTGTGACCAGGCCTCATGATGGATCAGAGCCTGATCAACCAGGCTGTTACTGCTGGCCGCACGCAGTCCAACGTATGAACCACAGCCTGGCAGGTCAGGTACAGACTTTAGGTGCCTGTCCAGTGCCTGCTTGAAGACAGCCAGGGGTTTGTTGATCCCCCTGATGTATGATGGGAGACAGTTGAACAGTCTTGGGCCCCTGACACTTACTGTGTTGTCTCTCAACGTGCTAGTGGCACCCCTGCTTTTCATTGGGGGGATGTTACATCGTCTACCGAGTCTTTTGCTTTCGTAGGGAGTGACTCCCGTGTGCAAGTTTGGTACTAATCCCTCGAGAATTTTCCAAGTGTATATAATAATGTATCTCTCCCTCCTGCGTTCTAGGGAGTACAGGTTTAGGAACTTCAAGCATTCCAAGTAATTGAGGTGGTTTATCGCAGTTATGTGTACCGTGAAGGTTCTCTGCACATTTTCTAGGTCAGCAATTTTCCCTGCCTTGAAAGGTGCAGTTAGTGTGCAGCAATATTCCAGCCTAGATAGAACAAGCGACCTGAAAAGTGTCAACATGGGATTGGCATCCCTGGTTTTGAAGGTTCTTCTTATCCATCCTGTCATTTTTCTAGCAGATACGATTGCTACGGTGTTAAGGTCCTTGAAGGTGAGATCCTCTGACATGATCACTCCCAGGTCTTTGACATTAGTTATTCGCTCTATTGTGATGTTGGAATTTGTTTTGTACTCCGAGGAGATTTTAATTTCTTCACGTTTTCCATATCTGAGTAATTGAAATTTCTCATCATTGAACTTCATATTGTTATCTGCAGCCCATTTAAAGATTTGGTTGATGTCTGCTTGGAGTCTTGCAGTGTCTTCAACGGTGGACACTGTCATGCAGATTCGGGTGTCATCTGCAAAGGAAGACACTGCACTGTGGCTTATATCCCTGTCTATGTCCGATATGAGGATGAGGAACAGGATGGGAGCGAGTACTGTGCCTTGTGGAACAGAGCTTTTCACTGTAGCCGCCTCAGACCTTACTCTGTTGACTACTACTCTTTGTGTTCTACTTGTTAGGGAATTATAGATCCATCTACCAACTTTTCCTGTTATTCCTTTATCACGCATTTTGTGTACTATTACACCATGGTCACACTTGTCAAAGGCTTTTGAAAAGTCTGCGTATATAACATCTGCATTCTGTTTGTCTTCTAGAGCATCCAGGACCTTGTCGTAGTGGTCCAGTAGTTGGGACAGACAGGAGCGACCTGCTCTAAACTCATGCTGTGTAATTGATGGGTATCTAGATGAGTGGCGATCTTGCTTCTTAGAACCCTTTCAAATATTTTTATGATATGGGACGTTAGCGCTATTGATCTGTAGTTCTTTGCTATTGCTTTACTGCCCCCTTTGTGGAGTGGGGCTATGTCTGTTGTTTTTAGTAACTGCGGGACGACCCCAGTGTCCATGCTCCCTCTCCATAGGATGTTAAAAGCACGTGAGTTCCTTGAGTCTGGGCCTGGAGCAAAGTAATTGAAATTTGTCTTCATTGAACTTCACATTGTTTTTTGAGTCCCATTTAAAGACTTGGTTAATGTCTGTTTGGAGATTTGTAGTGTCCTCAATGGATGACAGTCATACAGATTCTGGCATCATCAGTAAAGAGGACACAGTGCTGTGGCTTACATCTCTGTCTATGTCAGATATGAGGATGAGGAAAAGGATGAGACTTTCTATAGCCCGTGGCCTGGTAGCTAAAGTTTTTGCTTCACACGGTAAGGGTCTGGGTTCAATTCCCGGCGATGGTTGAAACATTGGGCGTCTTTCCTTGCACCGGTTGTCTATGTTCACCCATCAATATAAAACTGGTACCTGGGTGTTAGTCGACGTATCCCGGGACAAAATTTACTTAATTTGCCCGAAATGCTCTGCATAACAAGGGGCTTTCTATATAGTAGTATGTCATTAATGTCAGCTAGGCTTGTATACCTTGTACATGTACTTGTAGAAATAATAATGTGATAACTATTATTAATTATTATAATTATGGGGAAACGCTAAACATTTAGGAATAATGTCCGATCTAAAGTAAGGTAGACTAGCTCCAATTCCTTGGATCAAAATCCCATGACCACCATAAAGGTGTATAGATGGACGACGAGGAAGTATTTGCAGTTAGGTTGAGCGAGATGGCGCAAATTACACATGGACGTGGCTTATTACATTCACGAAGAAGCGCTAAACCCGTAAGGGGAATGGGCCGTCCCCCACCCATGCAGTGCCAGGATGGAATGGGAAGGGTGGCTGAGGAGACGATCGAAATCAATGCAAGGAAGGGGAGAGGTGAGGGAAGGGAGCAGAGATGCGATAGGCTCTCAGCTCCCGGATCGAGAGCTCTGCCCCGACACCAGACAAGAACCGTCATGTCGGTGCCGTTGCCTGGCAACACCGTAAACACACGCAGAGGAGAGCAGTTGACCGTCCGCTACGACCCTGAGTGTGTAACCTGCAGCTCTACACCCCCACACACACACCTCTCTCTCTCCCTCTCACTCACTCTACACCGCTACTCTCCCTCACCACAACCACCATGGATACTATGGTAGGTGCTGCACACCTTCCTAGTTGTCTTGTGGGTTAGTTAAAGCTGCTCCTCGCCCCTCATCTCCGCCCTGGCCAGGAAGAGTGAGGCAACACAGTGTTGTGGCGGTCTTGCAAAAGTTGTGGTAGTCAGCTGATCGAGTGTTTGTTGTTGTTGTGATTGTCACGTGTCCAGCGTATGTGTTGTATATACTGGTACGTGACCAGCGTACGTTTTGTATGTACTGGTACGTGACCAGCGTACATGTTGTATGTACTGGTATATGTCTAGCCTACGTGTTCTATGTAATGTACGTGTCCAGGTTACGTGTTATATGTAATATACGTGTCTAGGTTACGTGTTGTACGTAATTCACGTGTCCAGATTACATGCTCAATTTATATTTACTGATACGTGTCTAGAGTGTGTGTTGCATGTATTGTACGTGTTGTCCGTACTGGTACGCGTCCAGAGTACAAGTAGTCCTTACTGGTACGTGTCAGAGTAAGTGTTGTCCTTACTAGTACATGTCTTAAGTACTAGTTGACCTTACTGGTCATTACTGTCTAGAGTACGTGTTGCCCTTACTGGCACGTTTACCTGGAGTTTACATGGAGAGGGTTTCGGGGGTTAACGCCCCCGCGGCTCGGTCTGAGACCAGGCCTCATGGTGGATCAGGGTCTGATCAACCAGCTGTTACTGCTGGCCGCACGCAGTCCAACGTACGAACCACAGCCTGGTTGGTCAGGTACTGGCTTTAGGTCCCTGTCCAGTGCATACTTGAAGACAGCCAGGGGTCTATTGGTAATCCCCCTTATGTATGCTGGGAGGCAGTTGAACAGTTTTGGGCCCCGGACACATATTATGTTGTGTCTCAGTGTACTCGTGGCACCCCTTCTTTTCATTGGGGGAATGTTGCATCTCCTGCCGAATCTTTTGTTTTCATAGGGAGTGATTTTCGTGTGCAAGTTTGGTACTAATCCCTCTAGGATTGTCCAAGTGTATATTATCATGCATCTGTCTCGCCTGCGTTCCAGGGAATACAGATCAAGGGCCTTCAACTGTTCCCAGTAATTTAGGTGCCTTATCGTACTTATGTGTGCTGTGAAAGTTCTTTGTACACTCTCCAGGTCAGCAATGTCACCAGCCTTGAAGGGGGCCGTTAGTGTACAGCAGTATTCCAGCCTAGAGAGAACAAGCGATTTGAAGAGAATCATCATGGGCTTGGCATCCCTAGTTTTAAAGGTTCTCATTATCCATCCTATAATTTTAGTAGCAGATGTGGTAGATACATTGTTGTGGTCTTTGCAGGCAAGATCCTCTGACATTATCACTCCCAGGTCCTTCACATTACTTTTTCGCTCTATTGTATGGTTAGAATTTGTCGTATACCCTGATATATTTTTAATTTCCTCAAGTTTTCCATATCTGAGTAGTTGAAATTTCTCCTCATTGAACTTCATATTGTTTTGAGTGACCCATTTGAAGATTTGGTTTATGTCCACTTGGAGTCTTGTGGTGTCTTCAATGGAGGTCACTGCCATGTCATTTCGGGTGTCATTCGCCAAAGAAGACACGGAGCTATGGCTTACATCTCTGTCTATGTCAGATATGAGGATGAGGAATAGAATGGAAGCGAGTACTGTGCCTTGTGGAACAGAACTTTTCACCGTAGCTGCCTCAGACTTTACTCTGTTTACTATTACTCTTTGTGTTCTAGTTGTCAGGAAGTTATAGATCCATCTACCAACTTTTCTTGTTATTCTTTTATCATGCATTTTCTGCGCTATTACACCATGGTCACATTTGTCGAAAGCTTTTGCCAAGTCTGTGTATGTTACATCTGTATTTTGTTTATCCTCTACAGCATCCAGGACCTTGTCATAGTGGGCCAGTAGCTGGGACAGGCAGGAGCGACCTGCTCTAAACCCGTGTTGCCCTGGGTTGTGCAATTGATGGGTATCTAGGTGGTTGGCGATCTTGCTTCTTAGAACCCTCTCATCCTCTCATCCAGAGTATGTGATGTATGTACTGGTTTAAGTCCATAGTACATGTATGTGTTGTATGTACTGGTATGTGTCCAGAATGGGTTGTGTGGGCAGGCATGTGTCAAGAGTATGTGTTGTATATACTGGTTAATGTCCAAAGTACATGTCCTTGCTGGCATGTACCCAAAGTACATGTTATCCATACTGACATAAATCCAAAGTATGTTATTCATTTTGTTACATGTGCAGAATATGTGTTATTCATACTGGCAGGTGCTGGAGTACATACTTATTATCTGTACTGGCACATGCCCAGAATATATGTAGTCCATAATGCCACATGAATTTAGTGTATCAATATGTACTTGCACTATTTGCCCAAAAAGGGCAAGACATATGGGCATTTCTTCTTGTTCAAGGACACCAGTGCAAATAAGTCAAGGACACCAGTAGAAATAAGACAAGGGCTCCAATGGTAATAAGTCATTTTGTCTGACTTTTTTTTGGGTTATCCTAGGTGATTTACACATACAGTGGTACCTCGAGTTACGATATTTTTTCATTCGAGAATGCTGTTCAAGTGCCATTACCAAACGAATTTATCATCATAAGGAATAATGTAAAATAGACTAGTCCTTTTACACCCCCAAAAATATACCTACAAAAGCATTTAAAAAAATAAACTTACATAAAAGGGCGATTTTGGGGACCATCGTAACTCGAGGTACCACTGTATGTTGCTATGTATAGTGTACCTGTATCTAAATAAACTTACTTTTTCTTCAATACACTGTTAATGCCGAATTACAGAAAATATCAACATGGATGACGACTAACAAGCTTACTCTCAATACTGACAAGACCTACTTCATACAGTTTGGAAGCAAAGCCACAAATGTTCCACTTAACATAACGCTCAATGGTACACCCATCACAAGACTCACAGAGGGAAAATTCCTAGGAATCCACCTTGACAGTAGCCTTAAATTCCAAACACACATACAACAAATTTCCAAGAAAATCTCGAAGACAGTAGGCATATTATCAAAGATACGCTATTATGTACCACAATCAGCTCTCTTTGCACTATATCATTCACTTATCTACCCGTATCTCGCCTATGGAATCTGTGCATGGCGATCAACAACATTAAATCACCTTAAATCACTCATAACACAACAAAAGGCCGCAGTCAGAATGATAACAAATTCCCACTCTAGACAGCATACTCCACCAATATTCAAAAGTCTCAAACTACTCACCGTAAAGAACATTCATACTTACTCTTGTGCCTACTACATATATAAAACTTTACACTCTAATATAAACCCTCCGCTCAAAATTCTCCTCACCAACTTTAATAGGACCCATGACCACAACACAAGACACAGATCACTTTTTGATATACCCCGTGTTCATATCAACCTATGTAAAAATTCTATGCACATAAAGGGCCCCAGAATCTGGAATTCACTACCAGTAAATATTAAGATAATCTTGTCTGAAAATCAATTTAAGACTCAACTCAAAAACCACCTACTCACCCAAAACTAAATGATCATACTATAAACTACTCTGAAAAATGCTCATTATTACTTTCCTATACGATAATCTCAATTTTTAATAATATGTTACTATTATGTTACCCCCTACTCAATCAAAACTAAATACTCATATTATAAGTTAATGTCAAAAATGCTCAATGTTATTTTCCTTAAGATAATCTCAATTCCATATTACCATTACTGTAACAATCTAATATCATTATATAATAATTTAAACAGTAAAATTTCATCATATTGTAATTTTGAAAACAATTTTTAACTAGAATAAACTCAATAAATTTCTCTAATATTAAATACATAGTCTTTAAGTTACTAGAATAAGCTGCCCCTAATGCCATGGCATGTCAGTGGCTCTCCTTGCACTCAATTTACATTGTAACTACCAATACCTATGTAATCTGCAATCTGCAACATAATAAAATTTACCTTACTTTACTTTACTAAATTCTTCAAATTTCATTATATATTCGCTTATTTTATTATTAGAGTATTTAAGTTCATTGTCTTTAGCTCTTAATTTTTCCAATTCTTCATCTGTTCATCTAGCAGCAAATACATGTCCATCAGTTATTAAACTAGGTCAGTATTTACTTTACTCCCTGGTCAGAACCCCATCTGCATTACATACTATTCATGGGAAACACACTTATCTGTTGAGGAAATTGTTAATCAACATATTAGTAATAATAATAATAATAATAATAATAATAATAATAATAATAATAATAATAATAATAATAATAATAATAATAATAATAATAATAATAATAATAATAATAATAATGATGCAGGGATCCCAATGGAAAGAAGTCACTGACTCTTTTTGGGGTAATCTTATATAATTTACACATTACTATGTACGCATGATCATTGTAATCTGTTCCAGAAGGTCGTTCTAAATCCGAAAAGTACAAAAACCGAAGTAATATTTCCCATAAGAAATAATGTACGTAAATGTAATTAATCTGTTCCAGGCACCCAAAAATATTAACAAAAAATACATTTTTTAAAGAATATAGTTTTACATACAGAAAACAATAAGAAATAAATATAAAGCATTAATTTTAATGATAAATGAACATTACATACCTTTATTGAAGACTTGTTGGCGTATTGAAGAAGGTGAGGAGGGGAGAGGGAGTTGAGGTTATTGTTTGGAAGGGGAATCCCCCTCCATAAGGACTTCAGGTATCAAAGCTCTCTCTGGGGTTACTTCCCTTCTTTGTCTTTTACTGGCACTGGACCCCTGTCACACTAAAAATCTGTCCAGAGAGCTTTGTTTCTGGTGTCTCTTTTAGATTTGCCTAAAATGAACATGTTGCAGATACGGCTTGTATCAGCTTGGTCAGGGTGATATTTTTCAACAAAAGTTTGCAACTCATTCCACTTTGCACACATGTCCTTATTCACTGAACAAGGCACCTGCTCTGCTCTCTCTTCCTCCTCTGAAGCAATTTCCTCAGCTGTGGTCTGTTGCTGTTCCAGATGAAGGTCTTGCAGCTCTTCAGTGGTTAGCTCTTCCCTGTGGTCGTCCACCAACTCTTCCACATCCTGGCCACTCATATCCAACCCCATGGACTTCCCCAAAGACACAGTACATTCCACAACAGGTGTAGGGTCAGCCTCAAACCCTTTAAATCCTTGTCGAGGACACATTTTGGCCATAATTTTCTCCAAGCAGAGTTCAAAGTATTGGAAGTCACGTCCTGCCAAGCCTTACCTATAAGGCTTATGCAATGGAGGATATTGAAATGATCCCTCCAGAACTCTCTTAGGGTCAATTCAGTGTCCCAGGTCACTTCAAAGCACCTTTGAAACACTGCTTTGAAGTTTGAAATGACCTGCTGGTCCATGGGCTTGATGAGAGGAGTGGTGTTAGGAGGCAAGAACTTCACTGTTATAAAACTGAAGTCCCTAAACAATTGGTCTTCCAAGTCTGGAGGATGAGCAGGAGCATTGTCCAGTACCAGGAGGCACTTGGGTGGCAATTTATTTTCCAGGAGGTATTTTTTCACACTTGGGCCAAACACTTCATGGACCCAGTCAATGAAAATTTGCCTCATGGCCCATGCCTTATTATTAGCTTTCCACATCACACACAATTTACTCTTGACGACATTGTTTTTCTTGAACACTCTGGGATTTTCAGAGTGATACACCAGTAAAGGCTTCACTTCGAAATCCCCACTAGCGTTACCACAGAACAAAAGAGTTATCATATCCTTCATAGGCTTGTGTCCTGGCAGTGCCTTTTCCTCCTGTGTGATGTAGGTCCTCTTTGGCATTTTCTTCCAAAAGAGGCCTGTTTTGTCACTATTGAACACTTGTTGGGGGAGGAATCCTTCAGCCTGTACATACTCCTTGAATTCATCAACGAATTCTTCGGCTGCACGTTTGTCTGAACTTGCAGCCTCACCATGCCTTACAACACTACGCTTCTTGAATCTGTTGAACCAGCCTTTGCTGGCCTTAAATTCACTAACAGCAGCACTCGTTCCAGGCATTTTCTTTGAGATTCGCATGCAACTGCCTTGCCTTTTCGTGAATGATCAACTCCACAACACTATCTCCCGCTAACTGTTTTTCGTTGATCCACAAAAACAACAACTTCTCCACATCTTCGGTTGTTTGTGATCTCTGTTTCGTTAGCATATTTACCCCTTTCGCAACTTTAGCTTCCTTGATTTCTACTTTCTTTGCCAGGATGAAACAGATTGTTGATTTCGACTTCCCATACATCCTGGCAAGCTCAGCTAAACGTACGCCACTTTCATATTTTTCTACAATTTCTTTCTTGAATTCTATCGTGTTTCTCACCTTCTTTACCAAAGGGCTGGCACTAGGAACTTTCTTAGGGCTCATGGTGGCTTATTTCGCAGTCGCAATCAATAAACAAGCATAAAAATTGCGAAATGTTTCAGATGAATGCTCACTCAACCAGTGACAGAGCCAGACTGAGATAGTACACATGAGAGTGGCGGCCTCCCAGGGGGGCAGGTGGACGCGTCTGATATGTACGATTTCCGGATGGAGGTACGAAGTCCGGACCAAAATTTCGCCCAAAAAAGTGTTCTAAATCCGAAGTGTACGATATCCGGACTGTACATAAACCTGGGAGTCCACTGTATAAATATATTTTAATACAAAAACTAGAAAATTTTCCAAACGTGCTATCTTAACCAAAAAAGGTCCGAGGTTTGCTGTTCCCATCACACTCTTCATAGGGCAGGATATTTTTTATACTGTGCACTGCCACAGGGGCATTGACCCCCAAAACCCCCTCCAGGTTTACTCCAGGTATACACCCATTGCATAGACCCATTCTCTCATTTCTAGACCCTGATACCTCTGATGTAGATCTAAATGACTGACAGGTAAGTGGTTAATTTCAGCATAACCTTTGTCTTAGGAACAAAATTACCTTTGCCACTCTGTGTGTTAGAAAGCTACTCTAATATAAATATTTTACAAGGGGGATATGATATGCAAACATGCTCATTTCAGCAATAACACACCCCAGTACGTATGTTCTATTTTATGACTGTGTCATTTGTATTTAAAATATTAAAGGGAATATCTCACTAAACAGAGGGTTGAAACCCATGGCAAGCTAGTCCTTAAACTAGCAGGCCAGTGCGTTACCTGTTGTGCCACACTGGCTGAAGTTGATTACAATTGTGTAATTACAAATTCACAAGTCATTCAAATTTATTTGCTGGAAGCCTCTTAATAAAAATCTGTGAAATCTCAAAATCAGCAAGTTTATATTCTCTGAATCTGTAGGGATCACAGTACTTTCGAGTAGAAATACAGTATGCAGTAGTAATTTTATCTTATTTTTTTTATCTATTTTTTTTTTCTTAAATTTAATTTTAATTTATAATACTAAATAACATGTCATTCCTTTACAGATTGAGGACAAGGATAGGCCACAGCCCTTACTTGTAGCATTTGGAAACCCATTGCTGGACATAACTGCTGTTGTTAAAGATAGAAGTTTACATGATGAATTTCAACTTCCTGTAGATGGCCAGTTGGAAGTTAATGCCCAACAACGAGCTTTATTTAGCTTGGTTATGAAAAAGTAAGTGTGCTTATCATTTTAGGGCTAACTGAAAGACATTTAAGGATCACAAACCCTGATTGGATGTTGAAACATCATATGGTAGTTACTGAGTAAATTCATTGTGAGAATGGACAATTTACAGTGATAATTTTATGAATCATCTTATCTCACAAGCTGAATTTGGAGTAAAGACTTTGGTGACTTGGGAGGTTGATAACATTAGAATCGATAACTGAGGGACAGTTAACAAGTGTGTAACTTTGAAGTGAATATGCTTTATGCCCTACATTCCATTCCATTCATGATTTACCACAATAATGTACAGTGCCTTTCTCTTTCTTCTAAGTGATTATGACCTATTGCAGTATGAAAATTATACCGCATGTATTCCTGATCTAATAGTAAAATGTAATTAAATACAGTGGTACCTCGAGTTACGATATTTTTTCGTTCGAGAATGCTGTTCAAGTGCCATTACCAAACGAATTTATCCATATAAGGAATAATGTAAAATAGACTCGTCCTTTTACACCCCCAAAAATATACTTACAAAAGCATTTAAAAAAATAAACTTACATAAAAGGGCGATTTTGGGGACCATCGTAACTCGAGGTACCACTGTAGTCCTAAATATTTTTATTCTGTCCTAGGTAGTAGGTTGGCAGACAGCAACCGCCCAGGGAGGTACTACCGTCCTGCCAAGTGAGTGTAAAACGAAAGCCTGTAATTGTTTTACATGATGGTACAATTGCTAGTGTCTTTTTTCTGTCTCATAAACATGCAAGATTTCAGGTATGTCTTGTTACTTCTACTTACACTTAGGTCACACTACACATTCATGTACAGGCATATATATATACACACCCCTCTGGGTTTTCTTCTATTTTCTTACTAGTTCTTGTTCTTATTTCCTCTTATCTCCATGGGGAAGTGGAACAGAATTCTTCCTCTGTAAGCCATGCATGTCGTAATAGGCGACTAAAATGCCGGGAGCAAGGGGCTAGTAACCCCTTCTCCTGTACATATTACTAAATGTAAAAGGAGAAACTTTCGTTTTTCCTTTTGGGCCACCCTGCCTCGGTGGGAAACGGCCGACGTGTTGAAAGAAAGAAAGATTTTTATTCTGTGTGCATTATTGTATATTGCTGTCTCTGAGTAATATGTCATTTTAGTGAAAATATCTAGTAGGCATGGCTAATTTGTAACCCTGTACTGTATTGCATTTACTGTGTGTACTGCATCCACGAACTGAATGTAAAATAGACATTGAAGAGCAGGGTTGCTATTATCTGTGGTTTTAGACCATTTACCATGCTAATAGCGGATGTTAGAAATAATGCTGGAAAAAATGTAGAAGTTGTCAAAGGACCATCGGATCTCAACCTCTGCCAAGTGCCAGATCAGCCAGGAAATGATAGGTATGTAGGCCAACAGGCTGCCAACAGCAACAGCTTGGTTGAACAAGCAATCAACTGAAAAGCCTGGCCTTAGGCCAGGCTGCGGGTAGAAAACTCTTAAAACTAGTTACAGATATTTGATTCGATATATGATAAAAGATAAATTTATGTAGAATTACTGGTAGTAATTCCAAATACGATTAACTCCAGGTATCCTGTCGAGTACACGGCTGGAGGATGTGCTCTCAATGCCTCCCGAGTCTTTGGGTGGGTACTGGGTGAACGCCATAGGGTTGTTTTCGTTGGAGGAATTGGCAAGGATGAGCAGGCCAAAAAACTCTCCACAATTATACAAGACAGTGGAGTTGTCACAAGGTAAGAGCATAATGTTAGTTGACCCAAACCAATTGTAATCTCTTTAGTAAGTGCATAATACACTTCAGAATCTTCCAAGGTTCTCCGTGATAACAAGTGACCCAGCTAGACATTTTGCATTTTATTTATGCACATTATCATCCATTACCTATTTCTTCCATTGTTACATCTTCACATTTTATTTTGTTTAGTGTTTAAAAAACATTACCCCTGGTTTGCTGTTTTAAAACAGCTACTTAGACATGAATAAGGTCCACAATAACTGGGGGCAACAAGCTAACAAGTGGATATAAACACTTAGAAAGCAGAGTAATATGTATTTCTCGAGCAGAGTTCCTTAACCCTTTCAGGGTCCAAGGCCATTTTTGGAAGGGGTTTTTCAGTGTCCAAGAATTTAAAAAAAAAAAAATTCTTATTTTTTCTTATAAAATGGTAGAGAATTTTTTACTGAAGGTAATAAAACAAAAAGTACGAAATTTGATTGAAAATTTACGAAATTATGCTCTCGCGAATTTTGATGCATCAGCAATATTTATGCATCGGTGATTTTGCCAACTTTGACTCCCATTTTAGGCCAATTACATTATTCCAGTCGACCAAATTCTTTGCTATTTCACTAGTATTACTTCTATTCTATCGATTGAGCACAAGAAATTGCCCAGTCAACTGTTTCAACTACAAAATAAAGTGATTGGAAATTGGTAATTTAGCCAATTTAACTCAAAGTTCAAAATATTCCAATTTCAAAATAGGGTGCAGAATAAACAATGCAGGCATTCCTGGCACTAAACTAACATTTCCTCTGTTCATTAGTTACGTTTTCAGTCTTTACAAATGAATTCCATTTTGATTTTTTATTCACATAATGAATTTTTATTCAAACCAAAAAATGGAAGATTTACTGTTATGCAATATTGTAATAATTGTACAAATAATATCACCACATTTGTGAATATATTAGACTCACCAGCTGGCGCGTATTAGACGTGTGAGGTCATTTGTTTACTCTTGAACATTGGCAAAAATTTAACATTTCTGCTACTTTGAGCTCAGTTTCAAGCCATTTCCAATACTAAAACCAATCAAAATCATCTCTATATCTGTAATTCTATCAAATGAGATCAAGAAATCGCAAATACAACTATAAAAAGTACACGAAAAAACACTGCAAAGTCGCTGTTTAATCAAAAATTACGGTTTCAGTTTTTTTCTCTCATTATGCACTGTGCTGCAGGATTTGTTTTATGTGGTGCACACTTACCACATAGATGTATTCTCTCATATCCAGGCCCAAATTTACCGCTCACAGCTTATCTGAGTGAGCTGAGTTCATGACGTAGAACTACGGTTTGGACCCTGAACTCAAAGCCGTAGAACTACGGCATGGACCCTGAAAGGGTTAAAGTTCATACACCTGAGTAAAATGTCATCTACACTTGATCTGCATTACATACAGTATCTTTATTACCAATATACCCAATAAGGTTCACTTTATAAGCTAGACTGTGGTACTGAACTTAATACTGTACCTGGGATGGGCTGCTTTGAAAACACTATTTTGACTTTGTGCTTACAAGTTAAAAAGAAAAATGTCAAAGACCACCGTCTGAATTGTAAGCTTTCATTTTATAATTTCCCAATGTGTCTCTCCTCATATATGATTATTGTACAGAGACTAACTTTTAGCTTTTAAGTTAAGTTACAAGTAAACTTAAGTTATTATTTTTCTTGACATCATTAATCTTGTTACCCTCATTCTATACTCAAATGTTTAATGGTAAGTGAAAATTTTATATACTCTTCAAAAACTTTTGTGCATTTTCAGATTTGTGGATGTAGAGGACCAGCCAACAGGCATGTGTGTGGCACTAGTTTTAGGAGCTTGCCGATGTTTATGTGCTGATATTGGAGCTGCTAATGTTTGTGAACCAGATCATGTCTTCAATTCCCATCTCCTTCCTTTGCTGAACAAAGCAGAATTTGTATATGTAGAAGGATATTTCATCACACACAGTTTTTCCACCACTCTCCAGGTTGGTGTTTTGACTTTAAATTACTGAGTTGATCTCCACACTTGCAGAGGATGTTTTACAAACTGTCACTTGCAAATCTCTCTCTTTTTTTTTTTTTTTAGTTTTATATCTCATTTTTGTTCCTATATATGTATACACTATATACAGTGGACCCTCGAATATCGTAAGCCTCGCTCTTCATAAATTTCGCTTATCGTAACGTTTTTTCTTCAAAATATTTCCTCGTGGATCGTCATTTGCCTCACCAATCGTTGTTCTTCTGGAACGCATATGAGCGGCCTGCCAGCGGCCACGCACACACAAAGGCTCCCACATACCATTCAGTCAGTGTGGCATTGTTTATCAGCGAGTGACCATTACCCCACGCTTTCATAAGATACATTTCGTAATACAGTGGACCCTCGCTATTCGAACACTCCAAAACTCACTAATCTAATTACATCATTCCTTATGGGAATAAATTAATTTGGTAACAGCACTTGAACAGCATTCTGGAATGAGGGTGAGTTTTCGAGTGTTCGAATAGCGAGGGTCCACTGTATTCCATTCTTTTTTGTGTTTGCAACTGCTAAATAAGCCACCATGGGCCCAAAGAAAGCTTCTAGTGCCAGCCCTATGGTAAAAAAGGTGAGAAACACGATAGAATTCAAGAAAGAACTCGTAGCAAAGTACCAAAGTGGAGGAGGAAGAGAGGGGAGAATGTGCCTTCTTCAGTGATTCTACGATATGTACGATACTAAAACAGCAGGAGTCGATAAAGGCTATAGCGCCAGCCAGCGATAAAGTGCAGCATTAACAGTGTAGCAAGTAAGTTAAGCAATTAAGTGATTGAAAAATGACGACACGAAACTTAACTCCTCCATTGTTGTTTGAGGTGTATAGGGCCACAGACAACAACATCGTACCCTGCCAGCATCCTTTAAAAGGTAAGTGTAAATATTTCTTATTTTTAAAGTGTAAATATTTCTTATTTATAAATTAAAGTGTAAATATTTCTTATTTATAAATTACGTACATTGTTTGTGTGAATAGTGGTGGTGGCCTCTGCTGCCCCCTCCCTACCACTAATATGTATGGCTTATGCTCTCAGTAGCCCTTATATACCCAACAACACCACCACTTGTGACATTCGTAATGACATATTTTATTCATTCTAGAGTACAGTGGACCCCCGGAGTTCGTACTGCTCCAAACTCGAACAATTATGTAAGTGTATTTTTGTAAGTGCTTTTGTAAGTGTATTTTTGGGGGTCTAAAAGGACTAATCTAATTTACATTATTCCTTATGGGAACAAATTCGTTCAGTAACGGCACTTGAGGAGCACTCTGGAACCAATTAATGACGAACACTGGGGGTCCACTGTATATAGAATGTTTCTATGTTATTAATATTGTTTATTATGTCATATTAGATGAATTGGGATAGATAAATAAGCCAGAGAGTTGATATTAGCTTATATGTAAATCTATATTTATTCTCTAAAAAATATATTTTTTGTCTGGAACAGATTAATTGGATTTATATTATTTCTTATGGGGAAAATGGTTTCGCAATTCGTAAATTTTGCTTTTCGACAGACTCTCTGGAACAGATTAATTATGATATTTGAGGGTCCACTGTATATATACGGTGGACCCCCGGATTTTGTCAATAATTCATTCCAGAATGCTGTTTGAGTGCCGTTACCGAACGAATTTGTTCCCATAACGATGAATGTAAATTAGATTAGTAGATTACGTAGTCTGTTTCAGACCCACAAAAATACACTTACCAAAGCACTTACAAAAATACACATACATAATTGTTCGAGTTGGGAGCTGTACGAAATCCGGGGGTCCACTGTATATTACTTTGTTTTGGAAGAGTCTCCATTAACCCTTTGACTGTTTCGGTCATATATATACGTCTTACGAGCCACTGTTTCTGACGTATTTATACTAAAAAATTCTAGCGGCTTCAAATCAAGTGGGAGAAAGCTGGTAGGCCCACATGTGAGAGAATGGATGTAAGTGGTCAGTGTGCGCTGTATAAAAAAAATCTTGCAGCACGCAGTGCATAATGAGAAAAAAAAAACTGGCCATGTTTTTGGATTAAAACGCCGACTTTGAGGTGTATTTTTGTATAGTATTTATGGTTGTATTCTCTTTTTCGTGGTCTCATATGATAGACTGGAAAACATATTACAGAAATAGAGATGATTTTGATTAGTTTCATGATGAAAACGACCTTGAAATTGAGCTCAAAGTAGCGGAAATGTTCGATTTTTGCCAATGTTCAAGAGTAAACAAATCACATCATGCCACGCGTCCAATACACGTCAGCTGGTGAGTCTAATATTCTTTCACAAGTGCACTGATATTATTTATACCATTTTTACAATAATGCAGTAGTCTGCATAACAGTAAATCTTTTATTTTTTGTGTGAATAAAAAATCAAAATAGAAAGCAAGAGTAATATAAGAGGGGCCTAAAGACGTGACTAATGAACAGAAAAGATCTTATTTTAGTGCCAGGAATGTCTGTATTGTTTATGCTGGACTCTTATTTTGAAATTGACATCTTTTTTATTTTGCATGAAATTGGCCAAATTTCCAATTTCTGAACACTTTATTGGGTAGTTGCAATCGTTTTTTTGGCAGTTTCTTGTACTCAATCGATAGAACAAATGGAGTTCTAAAGAAATAGCTATGAGTTTGGTCGACTGTAACAATGGAATTAGCCGAAAATAGGGCTCAAAATCGGCAAAATCGCCGATGCGTATATATTGCCGAGATCACAAACTTCGTGAGAGCGTAATTCCGTAGGTTTTCCATCAAATTTCGTACTTTTGGTGTCATTACCATAAGAATTTTTTTTTTTTTCGAAAATTTTGCGACACCAGGAGACGCCTCAGGATTTGGGGTTGCGACAGTCAAAGGGTTAATTAAGAGTGCTTTTTGACATAGAAACTAGTAAAATTTACACTAAGCTAGCTTCACAAATAGCCCACGATTTGGAGAGGGAACTTAGATGTTGTGGTCTGTCTGATTCCTGAAGCATTATTATGGCACAACTGAGCAAGAAAATGGGGAGGGCCCAGCTACTAATCTGTCTTGTGATTTTCTCTTCATCTTGTCACCTGACTTGTCTTCCAGCATTCTTCCCATTTTCTCTCTGTTGTGACTTAATGGTCCTTGAAGGATTGCAGTATCTTGGGTTTCCTTACCTAAGTATGTTTTTTTTTTTAATTAATAAGGTCATGGTATTGACATTTATTCACTAGGCCAGATTTGTGTTGGGAATGTACAGTGTTGTGGTTCCTTGATATAGCAGGGAGTGTATTGTATAGGCCTTGGGACATGGCACACTGTCATGCCATGTGGTTTTTTTTTTTATTTTTCGTGTTTTTAATATTGACAGCATTGACAAGACTGCAAAATAATTCCAACACATAATTATGTTGATGGTTTGTTGTATCTTTTTTTTTTTAACACACTGGCGATCTCCCACTGAGGCAGTGTGAGAGTTTTTCTTCTTTTTATATTTAGTAATGTATTAAAGAGAATGGGTTACTAGCCTCTTGTAATTTATACAGGAGAAGGGATTACTAGCCCATTGCTCCCAGCATTATGGCTTATGGAGGAAGGGTTCTTTTCCACTTCCCCATGGAGATGAAAGGAAATAAAGAAGACCTTGAACTACAGTAGAACGTCATTTAGCACGAGATTATGTTGCACGTTACCGGTATTGCACGATTTAAGATTTGTGACACATTATCATCTTACACGACGTAAAGATGATATTACACGGTTCGGCAGGAGGGAAAAAATTTTGAGCGCATGGTTATTTACTGCCTAAGAATCCTCATGCTTTGAGGAAAAGGGAATTTGTTGTTTTTCCTTCCTGTAAACTAAGTTTATTCAGATACACGGGGCCAGGAGCTGAGTCTCGACCTCTGCAACCACAATTAGGTGAGTACAGTTACATACATTATCATACATAGCAGCATATGTGTAGAGAACCTAGGATAACCCAAGTCAGTCAATGGAAATACTGTCACTCTGACTTTTTTGGGTTATCCTAGGTTCTCTACACATATGCTGCCATGTATGATAATCTTCGTAACTGTATCTGTGTATACCTGAATAAACTTACTTACAGTTTGTGGGAAGGAAAAACAAGTAACCATTCTCACAAGAAGTCTTGATACTACTACTGTTGTTGTGGTTCAGCAGACACCACCCGCCTTACCCACCCACCACGGACCCCAGCATTCGTACGTATTTCATACGCGTTAAGAAGTCCTGGCTACAAGCCAGCTGTGTTTGTGAAGAATAAAATAGAGTGAATTGTGTTTTGATCTTGAATTAACGAAGAAAACAAAGATATTAGACAAGACATAACCCGTGGCCGTAATGAAGTGTTACTTTGTACACATAAAAAGATGTAAACATAAGTTTGTGTGACTGACTGACTTGACTGACTGAATGACTGACTGACTGAGTGACTTGACTGACTGACTGAATGACTTGACTGACTGACTGAATGACTTGACTGACTGACTGAATGACTTGACTGACTGACTGACTGAATGACTTGACTGACTTACTGAATGACTTGACTGACTTACTGAATGACTTGACTGACTTACTGAATGACTTGACTGACTTACTGAATGACTTGACTGACCTACTGAATGACTTGACTGATCTACTGAATGACTTGACTGACCTACTGAATGACTTGACTGACTTACTGAATGACTTGACTGACTTACTGAATGACTTGACTGACTTACTGAATGACTTGACTGACTTACTGAATGACTTGACTGACTTACTGAATGACTTGACTGACTTACTGAATGACTTGATTGACTTACTGAATGACTTGACTGACCTACTGAATGACTTGACTGACCTACTGAATGACTTGACTGACCTACTGAATGACTTGACTGACCTACTGAATGACTTGACTGACCTACTGAATGACTTGACTGACCTACTGAATGACTTGACTGACTTACTGAATGGCTTGACTGACTTACTGAATGGCTTGACTGACTTACTGAATGGCTTGACTGACTTACTGAATGGCTTGACTGACTTACTGAATGGCTTGACTGACTTACTGAATGGCTTGACTGACTTAAAGTTAGACACTCAGTTCAACCATCGACTTCAGTTCAAGAACTTCTACTATCCACCTCAGCCCAGTAGGGCCACACCATCCATATCCACTCTTCACTACCATCCACAAACATCATTACCCACAATTTAAGGTAAGAAATACTATTATTTCTATTGCATTTGTAGTCTTAAGCAGTAATAGATCATGACAATGCACTACAATTACATATCCACCTCAGCTCAGTAGGGCCACACCATCCATATCCACTCTTCACTACCATCCACAAACATCATTACCCACAATTTAAGGTAAGAAATACTATTATTTCTATTGCATTTGTAGTCTTAAGCAGTAATAGATCATGACAATGAACTAAAATTACATATTCGCCTTCAATTTTTGCAAGATATGTTGGTCTAAAAAAACTTGTTTGGCTTTTTGGGGACTCTCAAACACGTAACCCTATTTTTCCCATAAGTTCTGTTAATCATTTAAGACGAAATTATCTAACACGACTTTTTCAGGAACGTATCTATCGTGCTAAATGACGTCCTACTGTATTAAGAAAATAGAAGAAAACTCGTATGGGTGTGTATATGTATAATACATATGCATGTGTATTATGACCTGAGTGTAAATAGAAGTGACAAGATATGCCTGTTATCTTGTGTACTTAATAGACAGAAAGAAGACACAGAAGATAGAAGAAAACTCTGATGGATGTGTATACATATGTACTCGCCTATATGTATTCACCTTTTCGTGGTTGCAGGGGTCGAGACATAACTCCTGGCCCCGCCTCTTCACTGATCGCTACTAGGTCCACTCTCTTCCTGCTCCATGAGCTTTATCATACCTCATCTTAAAACTATGTATGGTTTTTCCCTCCACTACATCACTTGCCAGACTATTCCACTTCCTGACAACTCTGTGACTAAAGAAATACTTCCTAACATCTCTTTGACTCACCTGAGTCTTCAACTTCCAATTGTGACCCCTTGTTTCTGTGTCCCATCTCTGAAACATCCTGTCTCTGTCCACCTTGTCAATTCCTTGCAGTATTTTGTATGTTGTTATCATGTCTCCCCTAACCCCTGTCCCCTGTCCTCTAGTGTCGTCAGGCCGATTTCCCTTAACCTTTCTTCGTATGATATTCCCCTTAGCTCTGGAACTAGCCTTGTTGCAAACCTTTGCATGTTCTCTAATTTCTTGATGTGCTTGACCAGGTGCAGGTTCCAAACTGGTGCTGCATACTCCAGTATGGGCCTGATGTACACGGTGTACAGAGTCTTGAATGATTCCTCACTGAGGTATCGGAACGCTATTCTCAGGTTTGCCAGGCGCCCATATGCTGCAGCATTTATCTGGTTGATGTGCACTTCAGGAGATGTGTTGAGTATTATACTCACCCCATGTGTATTATGACCTAAGTGTAAATAGAAGTGGCAAGATATACCTGTTATCTAGTGTGCTTAAAAGACAGAAAGAAGACACCAGCAATCATACCATTGTATAAAACAATCACAGGTTTCAGTTTCACACTCTTTCGGCAGGACGGTAATACCTCCCTGGGTGGTTGCTGTCTACCAGTCTACTAACTATTTATATCTAGTTCAAAATGTTCAATATGCTTAAGTAAAATAAAGCCTTAATATCACCTTGCCAGTGATTTGGCCAAGCTTATAAACTTTAAGGAGGCAAGTAAATTTTCATGATATGCAGTAGGTTCCCCGTATCTGCGGGGGATATGTTCCAAACCCTACCGCGGATACCGAAAACCATGGGTAGTAGTGAACACTATACAGTGGTACCTCGGTATACAACCACTTTGGAATAAGTCCAACTTGGTATACGTCCTGTTTGGACGCGAAAATCTTTCCTTGGTATACGACCTTTCTTTGGAATAGGACTCGCTTGTATCAAAATCAAAATTTTTTTTTCCCTTGTAAAGCTTACAATGTGTGGTTTACATGTTATAAAATATTATGAAATATTATATTAGCAGACTAATATGTTCTAATTCTTAGGAATTAGTATTAGGAATGTTATGTTTACAATACAGTCATTTGGGTGCCCTCTAGCGTCAGTATGCTTCTTGCTACGATTCAACGAACAACCTGCCCTGTAACTCTGTGAATTTTCACGTGATTTTGTGTTTTTTTTTTGTATAAATTTTTAGTAAATTCATTAACCATGAGTTCTAAGAAAGTTAATGAGAAGAGCCAAGCAACGAAGAACAATAACATCTCCTCCCTTCTCAGCACTATCCTAGTAGGCACTCGACTCTCTTCAGCAAAGTAAGTGAGGTTAAATTTGCATTTATTTCATCTAATTCTTTTGTATTTATGTATGTATTTTAGTATTAAGCAGTGTTTAAATTACATATTTTAGTATTAACCCTTTGAGGGTTTTTGACGTACTAGTACGGCTTACATGCCAGGGCGTTTGACGTACTAGTACGCCTAAATTCTAGCGCCCTCAAATCAAGCAGAAACAGGCTGGTAGGCCTAGATGTGAGAGAATGGGTCTGTGCGGTCAGTGTGCGCAGTATAAAAAAAATCCTGCACCACACAGTGCATAATGAAGAAAAAAAAACTCTGACCGTATTTTTAGTTTAAAACAGCGACTTTGCAGTCTATTTTCGTATGGGGTTTATGATTATATTCTCGTTTTCTTGGTCTCATTTGATAGAATGGGAGATATATTAGAGAAATAGAGATAAGTTTTATTGGCTTCTCAATGACAAGTGCCTAGAAATTGAGCGCAAAGTAGCAAAAATGTTCGATTTTTGGCGATGTTCAAGAGTAAACAAATCACGCCACACGTGTAATACACATCAACTGGCGACTCTAATATTCTTGCACAAGTGTGCTGATGTCATTTATACCGTTTTTACAATGATGCAGTAGTATACATAATAATAAATCTTCAATTTATTGTGAGAATAAAAATTCAAAATGGAAAGCAAAAGTAATGTAAGAGGGGCCTGGAGACGTGACTAATGGACAGATAAAATGTTATTCGAGTGCCAGTAATGTCTGTCTCGTTTATTCTGGACCCTATTTTGAAATTGGCATCTTTTGAAATTTGTGTGAAATTGGACAAATTGCCAATTTCTGACCACCTTATTGGGTAGTTGAAATCGGTAAATTGGCGGTTTATTGTACTCAATCGATAGAAGAAATGGAGTTCTAGAGAAATAGCTATAATTGTAGTAGACTGAAACATTGGAATTTGCCGAAAATAGGGCTCAAAGTCGGCGAAATCGCTGATGCGTAAATAACATCGATACCGCTAACTTCGCGAGAGCATAGTTCCGTTAATTTTCGATCAAATTTCATAATTTTGGTGGCGTTATGATCGGAAAAAGATTTCTATCATTTCATAAGAAAAAATAATATTTTTTTTTTCCGAAAATGTTTCGACCCTGAGAGAGAGTTAAGAATCGGGGTCTCGACCCTGAAAGGGTTAAGCATGTTTAAATTATTTTATATAACCCCATCAATGTATAATATGTATGCCAATAACAATTGGATTTTTTTTTCATGGGAACGGATTAATCGTTTTCCCTTTATTTCTTATGGGAAAATTCGTTTGGTATATTTCCTTTTTGGTATACGTCCAAGGTTCTGGAACAGATTAAGGACGTATACCGAGGTACCACTGTATACAAGTCATTTTTTATTTACATACATACCTGTGATGTTAAGTTTTGGAGGGGTGTAGGGATGGAGGCTGGAAGCAACGAGGTGGTGTGACAGTGACCATGTGGGTGGCAGTGTTGATGGCCCAGTGTGGGTGGTGGTGTGGATCATGGCTGACTGAGTGGGTGTGTGCAGTAATTAGGGTGGCTGGTGTCTACATGACTAGGAGGGTAGATGGCATGTTAGGGTTGTGGGGTCGTGAAAACATGGGTAAGGTGTGGGTGTTGGTCTGTGGGGGCTAGAAGCTATGGAGGAATAGTGAGTGAAAGCATGAGTAAGGTGTGGGGGCCGTGTGGACTTGAAGCTGTGGGGAAGTGGTGGGTGAAAGAATGAGTAAGGTGTGGGGCTGTGTGGGCTTGAAACTGTGGGGAAGTGGTGTGTGTGAAAGGTGTACTTGTTAGTGGCCTGGTGTGGGTGGTGATTGGATGAGGGATGACTTAGTGGGCGATTATGCAGCTGGTGGTAATGAGCGTGATGGGTAACTAAGTGATTAGGTATGTGGCTGGCATGTTAGGGTGAAAGGTCAGGTAAAGTATGTGGGTGAGGTCATAGGGGATATGTGGCCTTAAGGGAATGGTGGTTGTGAGGGGATGGTGGTTGTAAGGGAATGGTGGTTGTGGGGGAATGGTGGTTGTGGGGAATGGTTATGGGATGGTGGTTGGGGAATGGTGGTTGTGTGGGAATGGTGGTTGTGGGGAATGGTATAGGTGTGAGCATGTGGCCATGGGTGGGGGGAATTGTATGGGTGGATGGAGTGGGTGAAGGCATGTGGCTATGGGGGAGTTGTGTAGGTGGAGGTTGCTGGTTGGAATGGTGTGTGTGAAGGAGTGTGGTCGTGGGGAAATTATATGGGCGGGAGGTATGGGTGGGAGAGGCAGGATTGAGTTAGAGGCATGTATGGGTGAAGGCATATGGCCGTTGGGGATTTATAGAGGTAGGTGGTATGTGTTGGGGTTGTGGGCAGGGGGATTGTTGCTGGGTGTACAATGAGGGTATGGCCAAGGATGGGGGGTGAATGAACAGTTGGTGTGGGCAGAGGTGTGTGGCTGAGGTGGCACTGGATGTGTATAGTATCCGTATCAGTGTATAAAATGTCTCCTTCGTACAAACATGTATCATGCTAAAATAAAATTACAGTGGACCCCCGAGTAACGTAAAAACTTCTTTCCAGAAGCCTGCTCAAGTGCCATTACCGAACGAATTTACTCCCTTAAGGAATAATGTCACATAGGTTAGTCTATTTCAGACCCCCAAAAATACACTTCCACAAGCACTTACAATATTATACAGTGGACCCCCGAGTTTCGTAAAAACTTCACTCCTGAAGTCTGCTCAAGTGCCATTACCGAACGAATTTACTCCCTTAAGGAAAAATTTCACGTAGGTTAGTCTATTTCAGACCCCCAAAAATACACTTCCACAAGAACTTACAAAATTATACTTACATAATTGCACGATTTCCGGGGTATTCGTTAACCGAGGGTCCACTGTACAGTGGTCCCTCGGTTTTTGCCGAAAATTCGTTCCAGAATGCTGCTCAAGTGCCATTACCGAACGAATTTACTTCCTTAAGCAATAATGTCACGTAGGTTAGTCTATTTCAGACCCCCAAAAATACACTTGCAACAGCACTTACGAAAATACACTTACATAAATGTTCGAGTTTGGAGATGCACGAAAACCGAGGGACCACTGTACTTACATAATTGTATGATTTCCGGGGTGTTCGTTACTCGGGGGTCCACTGTATTATTATTATTATTAAAATCACCGAGACCACCACCATGACGACGACCACAACTACCACCACCACGACAACCACGACGACGGTGATAACCACTATGACGACCAACACTGCCCACCACCACCCATCGCTACCACCATGACCATCACCACCCACCAGCACTACCCACCGCCACTACTGCCACCACCACCCACCGCCATGACCTCCCACTGAAACCACCATCTCTCACTGCTGCTGCTGTTGGCTGCTGGCTGCTACTGTTGCTGGCTGCTACTGTTGCTGGCTGCTACAGGCACTTATTGCCAGTGCCAGTAAGTGCCTGTTTTCTGCCAAATCTTAGTGAAACTTTATATGACCATGTTTTATGCACTCTTATTCAAAGACTAAAAAAATGAATAAAATCAGAAAATATATGAAAAAAAATGAAACCTCAGATTGCAACCTCCTAATATTTTTGGGCCGAGATAAACCGTGAATAGCTGAATCAGCGGATACCTAATCGGCGGATATGAGGATCCTACTGTATTCGTTTGCAGGTTGTGTGTGTAAACTACAGTCATACCTCGGTTAACGATATTAATCCGTCAGAGAGGGCGTATCTGTAACCGAATCAATCATTAACCAAATCAATTTTCCCCATAAGAAATAATGGAAATAAAATTAATCCGTTCCAGACTTCCAAATGTAGTAAAATAAAATATTTTTTAGAACTTTTTGACATTAAATAATACACAATTTAATAAACATTAAAGAAATACATGTAAATATAGTACAATAACATGTCACTTACATTTATTGAAGAGTTGTTGATGTGTGGAGGATGGGAGGAGGGGAAAGGATGGAGTATAGTATGCTAGTGTTTGGAAGGGGAATCCCCTTCCATTAACACTGCAGGTGGCAAGTTCTTTTCTGGGGTTACTGGCCTTTTTCTTTTAATGCCACACTCCCTGCATGAATGCTACACTCCCTGCATGCCTGCTACACTCCCTGCATGAATGCTACACTCCCTGCATGCCTGCTACACTGCCTGCATGCCTGCTACACTGCCTGCATGCCTGCTACACTCCCTGCATGAATGCTACACTCCCTGCATGGCTGCTACACTCCCTGCATGCCTCCTACACTCCCTGCATGAATGCTACACTCCCTGCATGAATGCTACACTCCCTGCATGAATGCTACACTCCCTGCATGAATGCTACACTCCCTGCATGAATGCTACACTCCCTGCATGAATGCTACACTCCATGCATGCCTGCTACACTCCCTGCATGAATGCTACACTCCCTGCATGAATGCTACACTCCCTGCATGCCTGCTACACTCCCTGCATGCCTGCTACACTCCCTGCATGAATGATACACTCCCTGCATGAATGCTACACTCCCTGCATGAATGATCCACTCCCTGCATGAATGCTATACTCCCTGCATGCCTGCTACACTCCCTGCATGCCTGCTACACTCCCTGCATGAATGATACACTCCCTGCATGAATGTTACACTCCCTGCATGCCTGCTACACTCCCTGCATGCCTGCTACACTCCCTGCATGCCTGCTACACTCCCTGCATGAATGATACACTCCCTGCATGAATGCTACACTCCCTGCATGCCTGCTACACTCCCTGCATGAATGCTATACCTCCTGCATGCCTGCTACACTCCCTGCATGAATACTACACTCCCTGCATGAATTCTACACTCCCTGCATGAATGCTACACTCCCTGCATGCCTGCTACACTCCCTGCATGAATGCTACACTCCCTGCATGAATGCTACACTCCCTGCATGCCTGCTACACTCCCTGCATGAATGATGCACTCCCTGCATGAATGATGCACTCCCTGCATGAATGCTACACTCCCTGCATGCCTGCTACACTCCCTGCATGCCTGCTACACTCCCTGCATGCCTGTTACACTCCCTGCATGAATGCTACACTCCCTGCTTGCCTGCTACACTCCCTGCATGCCTGCTACACTCCCTGCATGCCTGCTACACTCCCTGCATGAATGCTACACTCCCTGCATGAATGCTACACTCCCTGCATGAATGCTACACTCCCTGCATGAATGCTACACTCCCTGCATACCTGCTACACTCCCTGCATACCTGCTACACTCCCTGCATGAATGCTACACTCCCTGCATGCCTGCTACACTCCCTGCATGCCTGCTACACTCCCTGCATGAATGCTACACTCCCTGCATGAATGCTACACTCCCTGCATGCCTGCTACACTCTCTGCATGAATGCTACACTCCCTGCATGCCTGCTACACTCCCTGCATGAATGCTACACTCCCTGCATGAATGCTACACTCCCTGCATGAATGCTACACTCTTTATCACAGGGCTGGCACTAGGAGCTTTCTTTGGACCCATGGTAGCTTATTTAGCAGTTGCAAGCACTAAAAATAGTGGAATAATGACAATATACTGGTATGAATGCGTGGGTAGTGGTCGCTCACTTGTAAACAATAGCACACTGACGCTCCCTGGAGTGCCTGCACAGCTGGGGGCCACGCGGACGCGTCCGGGACGAATATCGTAAACCGAAGCAATCGTAAACTGAGTCAATATTTTGACGTAAAAATGTATCGCTAACTGAATTTATCGTTATCCGACGCCATCGTTAATCGAGGTATGACTGTATATGGTGTATTGCATGGTGTTATAAAAAGTTTAAATAAAAATAAAATAAACATAAAAGTTTAAATAAAAATAGAATAAACATAATAGTGTACTCTATTGGTACTTACGCATATAGAAATAAAGGAAGATTGCAATGTGCCAAATGATTGGAAAAAAAAGAGCTGTGATTGTACAGTACAGTTGTATAAAAGCAAAGGTATACATGGTGAATGTTAAAAATATAGAGGCAGTCCGTTTTCGAGTTTATTTGATATAATAGTGATCGAAAACATATTGAAACTAGTTGAGAAACTTGTTAGTGATGAAAGAGATAGGCTCCATAGGATGTGATGTTAATATCAAGGCAGCTATCGTAGTGGATGGCATATGAAAAAGATTGTTCTGTGTTCATGACCTTAATGGACCTGGAGAAAGAATGATGAGCGAGACTAGAGTGGAACTGTGCAGATTATTGAGCATATTTAAAATTCAGATGTTAAATGAAATGAAGAATTGTTATGAAGAAATGAGACAATGTATAAGAATTAATAGTGTAATAAATGACTAGAATTGTATAAAGATCGAAAGTTCCATCTATAAGTGTGGGTTATTTGTGAATTGTTTCGTCCATGACTTTTATTCAATACAGTGGACCCCCGAGTAACGAGCATAATTCATTCCAGAAGCCTGCTCAAGTGCCATTACCGAACGAATTTACTCCCTTAAGGAATAATGTCAAGTAGGTTAGTCTATTTCAGACCCCCAAAAATACACTTACAAAAGCACTTACAATATTATACTTACATAATTGTACGATTTCCGGGGTGCTCGTTACTTGGGGGTCCACTGTATATTACAGTAAGTTCTCCATGGGGAAGTGGAACAGAATTCTTCCTCCGTAAGCCATGCTGGGAGCAAGGGGCTAGTAACCCCTTCTCCTGAATATATTACTAAATGTAAAAGGAGAAACTTTCGTTTTTTCCTTTTGGGCCACCCTGCCTCGGTGGGAAACGGCCAACGTGTTGAAAGAAAGAAAAGGAGAAACTTTCGTTTTTTCTTTTGGGCCACCCTGCCTCGGTGGGAAATGGCCGACGTGTTGAAAGAATGAAGAAAGATTACAGTAAGTTGTAAGAGGGTTGGTTGTGTTCCTGAAAAATCATTGTAAATTGTAAATATGTATACAACTCTCTAAGTAATTGTGAAATGAGGAAGAACTCTGTTTTGTTCACTAATAAGCACTAAATATCGACATGGATGACGACTAATAAACTTACTCTAAATACTGACAAGACCTACTTTATACAGTTTGGAAACAGAGTTACAAATGTTCCACTTAACATAACACTCAACGGTTCACCCATCACAAGACTCAAAGAGGGAAAATTCCTAGGAATCCACATTGACAGTAGCCTTAAATTCCAAACACACATACAACAAATTTCCAAGAAAATCTCTAAGACAGTAGGCATACGTATTATCTAAGATACGCTACTATGTGCCTCAATCAGCTCTCCTTGCACTATATCACTCGCTCATTTACCCATATCTCATGTATGGAATCTGTGCATGGGGATCAACAACATTAAATCACCTTAGACCACTAATAACCCAGCAAAAGGCTGCAGTCAGAATGATAACAAATTCCCACTCTAGACAGCATACTCCACCAATATTCAAAAGCCTAAAACTACTCACCATAAAGAACATTCACACTTATTCTTGTGCCTACTACATACATAGAACTCTACATTCTATAATATAAACCCTCCGCTCAAAATTCTCCTCACCAACTTTAATAGGACCCATGACCATAACACAAGATATAGATCACTTTTTGATGTACACCGTGTCCACAGCAACCTATGTAAGAATTCTATGCACATAAAGGGCCCCAGAATCTGGAACTCATTACCAGGAAATGCTAAAATAACCTTGTCTGAAAATAAATTTAAGACTCTTCTCAAAAACCACCTACTCACCCTAAACTAAATACAGTGGTACCCCGACTTACGATATTTTTTCATTCCAGAATGCTGTTCAAGTGCCATTACTAAACGAATTTATCTCCATAAGAAATGATGTAAAATAGACTAGTCCTTTTAGACCCCCAAAATTACACTTACAAAAACATTTAAAATAAACTTACATAAGGGACTTTGACCATAAACGTGAGTTATGTACCATCTGTAATTGTCAATGTACCACTTACTCTACTTAAATATGCTTCAAATGTAAATTATTTCCTAATACAAATAATTTCAAATTATTACAATTATGTTACCACCTTAAACCTAATTTAATTACTATAATTCAAATTACTAAAATGTCAATGTTATCATCATTTTAATGACTATTATATCATCATATCAACATTGAACAATCTACCATTCAAACTCACTACAATTACTCCAATATTGTGTTCATAGTCTATAAGCCATAAGATTAAGCTGCCCCTAATGCCAAGGCATGCCAGAGGCTCTCCTTGCACCTCAATTTATGATTGTAATGTAAACCCATGTACACGAGCAAAGAAATAAAATTGTATTTGTATTTTGTATTGTATTTGTATGTAGGTAGTAGGTTGGTAGTCAACAACCACCCAGGGAGGTACTACCCTCCTGCCAAGTGAGTGTAAAACGAAAGCCTGTATTTGTTTTACATGATGGTAGGATTGCTGGTGTCTTTTTTCTGTCTCATAAACATGCAAGATTTCAGGTACATCTTGCTACTTCTACTTACACTTAGGTCACGCTACGCAAACATGTACACGTTTATGTATACACACTCATCTGAGTTTTCTTTGATTTTATCTTAATAGTTCTTGTTCTTATTGCTTTTCCTTTCATATCCATGGGGAAGTGGAATAAGAATCTTTCCTCCGTAAGCCATGCGTGTTGTAAAAGTCAACTAAAATGCCGGGAACAATGGGCTAGTACAGTGGACCCCCGAGTTTCGTAAAAACTTCACTCCTGAAGTCTGCTCAAGTGCCATTACCGAACGAATTTACTCCCTTAAGGAAAAATTTCACGTAGGTTAGTCTATTTCAGACCCCCAAAAATACACTTCCACAAGAAGTTACAAAATTATACTTACATAATTGCACGATTTCCGGGGTATTCGTTAACCGAGGGTCCACTGTATCCCCTTTTCCTGTATAGCCTACTAAAAAGAAAAAGAAGAAAACCGTCAAAGTGGGATGTTTGAATGTGCGTGGATGTTGTGCGAATGATAAGAAAGAGATGATTGTAGATGTTATGAATGAAAAGAAGCTGGATGTCCTGGCTTTAAGTGAGACAAAGCTGAAGGGGGTAGGAGAGTTTCAGTGGGGAGAAATAAGTATGATTAGGTCAGGGGTTTCAAATAGAGTTAGAGCTAAAGAAGGAGTGGCAATAATGTTGAATAATCAGTTATGGCAGGTAAAGAGGGAATATACATGTATAAATTCAAGGATTATGTGGAGTAAAATATAGATTGGATGTGAAAAGTGGGTTATAGTAAGTGTTTATGCACCTGGAGAAGAGAGAAGTGTAGAGGAGAGAGAGAGATTTTGGGAAATGTTGAGTGAGTGTGTGGGGAGTTTTGAACCAAGTGAGAGAGTAATTGTGGTTGGGGATCTTAATGCTAAAGTGGGTAAAAATGTTGTGGAGGGAGTAGTAGGTAAATTTGGGGTGCCAGGGGTAAATGTAAATGGGGAACCATTAATTGAGCTATGTGTAGAAAGAGGTTTGGTAATAAGTAATACAGTGGACCCCCGAGTTTCGTAAAAACTTCACTCCTGAAGTCTGCTCAAGCGCCATTACCGAACAATTTACTCCCTTAAGAAAAAATGTCACGTAGGTTAGTCTATTTCAGACCCCCAAAAATACACTTCCACAAGCACTGACAATATTATACTTACATAATTGTACGATTTCCGGGGTTTACGAAACTCGGGGGTCCACTGTACATATTTTATGAAAAAGAGGATAAATAAATATACAAGGTATGATATAGCACGTAAAGAAAGTAGTTTGTTGGATTATGTATTGGTGGATAAAAGGTTGATGGGTAGGCTTCAGGATGTACATGTTTATAGAGGGGCAACGGATATAATCATTAGTTGGTTGTAGCTACAGTTAGAGTAAAAGGTAGATGGGACAAAAAGAAAATGGCAACAGCAAGTAAGAGAGAGGTAAAAGTGTATAAACTAAGGGAGGAGGAAGTTAGGGTGAGATATAAGCAACTATTGGCAGAAAGGTGGGCTAGTGCAAGTATGAGTAGTGGGGGGGTTGAAGAGAGTTGGGATAGTTTTAAAAATGCAGTATTAGAATGTGGGGCAGAAGTTTGTAGCTATAGGAGGGTGGGTGCAGGAGGAAAGAGGAGTGAGTGGTGGAATGAAGAAGTAAAGGGTGTGATAAAAGAGAAAAAGGTAGCTTATGAGAGGTTTTTACTAAACAGAAGTGTTAATAGAAGAGCAGATTATATGGAGAGGAAAAGAAAGGTGAAGAGAGTGGTGAGAGAGTGCAAAAGAAGAGCGGATGAAAGAATGGGAGAGGCTCTTGTCAAGAAATTTTGCTGAAAACAAGAAAAATTTTTGGAGTGAGATAAACAAGGTAAGAAAGCCTAGGGAATGAATGGATTTGTCAGTTAAAAACAGAGTAGGGGAGTTAGTAGATGGGGAGCTGGAGGTATTGGGTAGATAACGGGAATATTTTGAGGAACTTTTAAATGTCGATGAAAAAAGGGAGGCGGTAATTTCATGTACTGGCCAGGGAGGTACAACATCGTTTAGGAGTGAAGAAGAGCAGGATGTGAGTGTGGGGGAGGTGCGTGAGGCATTACAGTGGACCCCCGAGTTTCGTAAAAACTTCACTCCTGAAGTCTGCTCAAGCACCATTACCGAACGAATTTACTCCCTTAAGGAAAAATGTCACGTAGGTTAGTCTATTTCAGACCCCCAAAAATACACTTCCACAAGCACTTACAATATTATACTTACATAATTGTACGATTTCCGGGGTTTACGAAACTTGGGGGTCCACTGTACGTAGAATGAAAGGGGGTAAAGCAGCTTGAACTGATGGGATCGTGACAGAAATGTTAAAAGCAGGGGGGGATATAGTGCTGGAGTGGTTGGTATTTTTGTTTAATAAATGTACAGTGGACCCCCGAGTATCGTAATTAATCTGTTCCAGGAGCTATTACTTAACACGAAGTTTATGAAATTCGAACCCTTATTTCCCATAAGAAATAATGTAAATACAATTAATCGGTTCCACAAAAAAATATTCACATACAAAATAATTAAAAACAATATATATATATACATTTACTTACCTTTATTGAAGAGTTGCAGGCATCTGGAAGATAGGGTAATGAGTAATGAAGGTCCTCTTGGGCATTTTCTTCCAAAACAGGCCTGTTTCATCACAATTAAACACTTGTTAGGGAGGAATTCTTCAGCCTCTACGAAGGGGAATCCCCACTCCCTGCATGCCTGCTACACTCCTTACATGAATGCTACACTCACTGCATGCCTGCTAAACTCCCTGCATGAATGCTAAACTCCCTGCATGAATGCTAAACTCCCTGCATGAATGCTAAACTCCCTGCATGAATGCTAAACTCCCTGCATGAATCCTAAACTCCCTGCATGAATGCTAAACTTTCTGCATGAATGCTACACTCCCTGCATGCCTGCTAAACTCCCTGCATGCTTGCTAAACTCCCTGCATTCCTGCTAAACTCCCTGCATGCCTGCTAAACTCCCTGCATGCCTGCTAAACTCCCTGCATGAATGCTAAACTCCCTGCATGCCTGCTAAACTCTCTGCATGAATGCTAAACTCCCTGCATGAATGCTAAACTCCTTGCATGAATGCTAAACTCCCTGCATGAATGCTACACTCCCTGCATGCCTGCTAAACTCCCTGCATGCCTGTGTTGTGGGGTTCTTTTCATAGATTTGGTAATATTAACAGACGATGAGCTTGGGTTTTGGTAGCGTTTAATGAGGCGTTGGATATATGGGAGCTGAGAGCCTATGCCTGTGTCCGTCTGTCCTGCACTGAGTCTCGATGGTAACTGAACACTAGGCCGCCTGGCGCTGAGGCATTCAAAAGGCAGGCCTATCATTGGCTGATGCCAGATCACATGGGCAGAGGTTGGAAATCACGTGAACAGCCGTGATGCAGCCGTTATAAGTACAACCCGTACATGCCTGCTAAACTCCCTGCATGCCTGCTAAACTCCCTGCATGAATGCTACACTCTCTGCATGAATGCTACCACAGGGGTGCCACTAGGAAGCTTCTTTGGACCCATGGTGACTTATTTCACAGTGACAATCACTAAACCACCAAAAAAGACACCAAATGTATTGTGAATGTTTGAAAGAGCGCGCTGGGTAATGTTCTCTCAATGGTAAATAATGCTTCACTGGAGGGCGTCCTGCGCAGGCGCGGAGCAGGCGGACAGGTCTAATACGTTACGAAACACGAGCCAGTTTACGATTCTCGAAATTGAAAAAAGCTTACGAAACACGATTTTTACGAAATTAGACCCTTACGAAACTCGGGGGTCCACTGTATGAAAGAGGGGAAGGTACCTAGGGATTGGCAGAGAGCATGTATAGTTCCTTTATATAAAGGGAAGGGGGATAAAAGAGAGTGTAAAAATTATAGGGGAATAAGTTTACTGAGTATACCAGGTAAAGTGTATGGCAGGGTTATTATTGAAAGAATTAGAGGTAAGACAGAGAGTAGGATTGCAGATGAGCAAGGAGGCTTTAGAGTGGGTAGGGGATGTGTAGATCAAGTGTTTACAGTGAAGCATATATGTGAACAGTATTTAGATAAAGGTAGAGAAGTTTTTATTGCATTTATGGATTTAGAAAAGGCATATGATAGAGTGGATAGGGGAGCAATGTGGCAAATGTTGCAAGTGTATGGAATAGGTAGTAAGTTACTGAAGGCTGTAAAAAGTTTTTATGAGGATAGTGAGGCTCAGGTTAGGGTGTGTGGGAGAGAGGGAGATTACTTCCCGGTAAAAGTTGGTCTTAGACAGGGATGTGTAATGTCACCATGGTTGTTTAATATATTTATAGATGGGGTTGTAAAAGAAGTAAATGCTAGGGTGTTGGGGAGAGGGGTGGGATTAAATTATGGGGAATTCAATGCAAAATGGGAGTTGACACAGTTACTTTTTGCTGATGATACTGTGCTTATGGGAGATTCTAAAGAAAAGTTGCAAAGGTTAGTGGACGAGTTTGGGAGAGTGTGTAAAGGTAGAAAGTTGAAAGTGAATATAGATAAGAGTAAGGTGATGAGGGTATCAAACGATTTAAATAAAGAAAAATTGGATATCACATTGGAGAGAGGGATTATGGAAGAAGTAAATGTTTTCAGATATTTGGGAGTTGACATGTCAGTGGATGGGTTTATGAAGGATGAGGTTAACCATAGAATAGATGAAGGAAAAAAGGTGAGTGGAGACAAAAAAACGTTATCCATGGAGGCAAAGAAGGGAATGTACGAAAGTATAGTGGTACCAACACTCTTATATGGGTGTGAAGCATGGGTTGCAAATGCTGCAGTGAGGAGGAGGCTGGAGGCAGTGGAGATGTCCTGTCTAAGGGCAATGTGTGGTGTAAATATTATGCAGAAAATTCGGAATGTGGAAATTAGGAGAAGGGGTGGAGTTACTAAAAGTATTTGTCAGGGGGCTGAAGAGGGGTTGTTGAGGTGGTTTGGTCATTTAGAGTGAATGGATCTGGAGAGCGTATAAATCTGTAGGGGAAGGAAGGCGGGGTAGGGGTCGTCCTAGAAAAGGTTGGAGGGAGGAGGTAAAGGAGGTTTTGTGGCCGAGGGGCTTGGACTTTAAGCAAGCATGTGTGAGCGTGTTAGATAGGAGTGAATGGAGACGAATGGTTTTTGGGACATGACGATCTGTTGGAGTGTGAGCAGGGTAACATTTTGTGAAGGGATTCAGGGAAACCAGTTAATTGATTTAGTTGGACTCGAGTCCTGGAAATGGGAAGTACAATGCCTGCACTTTAAAGGAGGGGTCTGGGATAGTGACAGCTGGGAGGGACTATTCTCAGCTGTCGTATCTGAGCGCCTCTGCAAAGACAGTGATTATGTATGAGTGTGGTGAAAGTGTTGAATGATGATGAAAGTATTTTCTTTTTGGGGATTTTCTTTCTTTTTGGGTCACCCTGCCTCGGTGGGAGACGGCTGACTTGTTGAAAAAAAAAAAAATTGTACAGTGGTCCCTCGGTTTTTGTGCATCTCCAAACTTGAACATTTATGTAAGTGTATTTTCGTAAGTGCTGTTGCAAGTGTATTTTTTGGGGTCTGAAATATACTAACCTACGTGACATTATTTCTTAAGGAAGTAAATTCGTTCGGTAATGGCACTTGAGCAGCATTCTGGAACGAATTTTCGGCAAAAACCGAGGGACCACTGTACATATTTGTATTTGTATTATTTAATTCTTTATGTAGATACATACAGTATGACCTCGTTACTCAAACAGCTCCCTATTCGAACAAAGCTCGGCACTTGATCAAACAAACACGACCTGCCAGAACTTCACTGTAAACTATTTTGTATTCACATATTATGGTGTTTTTTTTTTATATTATTTGTATAAATAAGTCACCATGGGACCTACGAAGATTGGTGATAACAACCAACCATAAAGAAAATAGGTTGGGAAGAATTCATTCGATACTCTAATGGATTGGCACTCAAACAGCCTTCTGGAATGAATTAAGGTTGAGTACCGAGGTTTCACTGCATATCCTTTATTGGTGTCTAATGTACAATAGCTCTAACTGTTGTCAAGAACATGGGAGAATATAGGGTTATGTTCTAGACACCTCTAAATTTGCCAGATACCCTTTTTTTATTCTACTATGCCTGCACTTTAACCCTTTGACTGTTTCGGTCGTATATATACATCTTACGAGCCAGTGTTTCGGACGTATATATACTCAAAAATTCTAGCGACTTCAAATCAAGCGGGAGAAAGCTGGTAGGCCCACATATGAGAGAATGGGTCTGTGTGGTCAGTATGCACTGTATAAAAAAAATCCTGCAGCACGCAGTGCATAATGAGAAAAAAAAAACTGACCGTGTTTTTGGATTAAAACGCCGACTTTGAGGTGTATTTTCGTATAGTATTTATGGTTGTATTCTCTTTTTCGTGGTCTCATTTGATAGAATGGAAAACATATTACAGAAATAGAGATGATTTTGATTAGTTTCATGATGAAAACAACCTTGAAATTGGGCTCAAGTTAGTGGAAATGTTCGATTTTTGCCAGTGTTCAAGAGTACACAAATCACGCCATGCATCCAATACATGTCAACTGGTGAGTCTAATATTCTTATACAAGTGCACTGATATTATTTATACCATTTTTACAATAATGCAGTAGTCTGCATAACAGTTAAATCTTCTATTTTTTGTGTGAATAAAAAATCAAAATAGAAAGCAAGAGTAATATAAGAGGGGCCTAAAGACATGACTAATGAACAGATAACATCTTATTTTAGTGGCAGGAATGTCTGCATTGTTTATTCTGGACCCTATTTTGAAATAGACATCTTTTTTATTTTGCATGAAATTGGCCAAATTGCCAATTTCTGACCACTTTATTAGGTAGTTGAAATCGGTAAATTGGTGGTTTCTTGTACTCAATCGATAGAACAAATGGAGTTCTAAAGAAATCGCTATGAATTTGGTCGACTGGAACAATGGAATTGGCCGAAAATAGGGCTCAAAGTCGGCAAAATTGCCAATGTGTATATATCGCCGACATAGCTAACTTTGTGAGAGCGTAATTCCGTAAGTTTTCCATCAAATTTCGTACTTTTGGTGTCATTACCATCAGGAAAAGATTCTCTATAATTTCATAAGAAAAATAATTTTTTTTTTCGAAAATTTTGCGACAACAGGAGACACCTCAGGATTAGGGGTTGCGACAGTCAAAGGGCTAAAGGAGGGGTCTGGGATAGTGACAGTTGGGAGGGACTTATTCTCAGCTGTCGTATCTGAGTGCCTTTGCAAAGACAGTGATTATGTATGAGTGAGGTGAAAGTGTTGAATGATGAAAGTATTTTCTTTTTGGGGATTTTCTTTCTTTTTGGGTCACCCTGCCTCGGTGGGAGACGGCTGACTTGTTGAAAAAAAAAAAATGTCTAAAACAATAGTTTATCTTGTCTCACATTCTAGTAGTTGTCATTGCTTCTTGACATGGAAGATTGTAAAGAGGCTGGTTCTGGCCTTTCTGGGCTGAGTTGGATGGCTGTGGTTCTTGTTTAGATGTGGATGCAGAGTTGTCAGTAGTTGATGGATGTACTAGAGTGCTCAAGTATTCTATAATGTACTGCTAGTCTGTTTTACCCTGCAGTACTGTATGCAACTGACAATAAGGCATTATCATCTTTTACCTCTACTGTTATCTGCCTCTCTCCTAACTGGGAAACAAGCTCCTCTAGCATTTCTTCTACAGATGATTCTTTGCCATCCTCTTCTAGCTGTTCACTTAAGTCATCTTTATGTACATCTTCAAAGTTCTCACATCTCACAATCCTTGGTAGTCACAATTTTCCTGAATTTGACTCCTTGCAGAGGAAAAAGCAAAGAGAGTATTCTCCACAGAAGGTCATAATTTAACCCAGCCTGCATTTATAGTTTTAAGTAATTACTATGTACAGTGGACCCTCGGTTTTCGCCGAAAATTCTTTCCAGAATGCTGCTCAAGTGCCATTACCGAACAAATTTACTTCCTTAAGAAATAATGTCACGTAGGTTAGTCTATTTCAGACTCCCAAAAATACACTTGCAAAAGCACTTACGAAAATACACTTACATAAATGTTCGAGTTTGGAGATGACCGAAAACCGAGGGACCACTGTACTGCTATCATCTTGTCTAGTTTTAAGTAGTTACTATGTATTAGGATTAGTCTGCCCGAAATGCCCTGGCACAATAGTTGCTTTCTTTCTACATAACAAACCAAAGTTGTAATTACATATTGTAACCTTTACAAAGAAATAAACCTTTTATTTACTTTACTTCGTTGGGGTGCTTCATTCCATGATACTTTTATGTGCATCTGCAATGTTAAATTTATGCCAGAAGTGTTATGCCAGTCTCAGAGCTGTCATCCATTATTGCAATGTGTAATGGTACATAAACTTTAAAACTCCTTGGTCCAGTAGCTGTATCAAAGATGTCATTTTGAGTGGTAAAAACCAGTCACAACATTTGGGTTAATACACTGCAAGATTTCAGGATAAGTGTGGAAACTATGAAGGGTAAGGATAACCTTGAATGCAGGGCTCTTTGTGGCCTCATACATCTTGACTGCAGGAATAGAACAATGCTCTAATCATTCATCAAAAAGGGTCTCAGCCATCCAGCTGCCTTGTTATAGCATCAAATAACAAGTAAACAGGTTTTCTCTTGATCTTGACCTCTTTGATCTTTTGAGCAATAAATTAGCATAGGATTGTATTTTAAACCACCTGTTGCATAGATACAGAGAAGCAAGCTGAACCAGTCCTTGGCTGCCTTGAATCCAGGGGCACATTTTTCTTGCTTGATAATGCATGTTCTTGATGGCATTCACTTCTAACATAGTGCTCTTTTGTCAACATTAACCAGTTGCTGAGACTGGTAACCATATTCTACTGTTATGAAGACTCTCCTTTTTCACACAGGAAGTAAGATAGGGTTTTGTGAGTACACTCTGAATACTAAGTTGGCACCTTTCCTTATTTTCTCCTCGATCCACACATTCAGCAACTTTTCCTTTTTTATTTTGATCTCTTTGTCATTCTTTTAACCATGTCACAATCTGCACTGGTTATATCACAGACTCTTATTTTCTTCTCATTGTCTCTAATTGTACTAACAGTTTATTCTCTCGGATCAAAGAAGCAGGCTATCTCCATCACACATACAGTGCCTCCAAGTACAGTGGACCCCCGGATTACATCATTATTTCGTTCCAGAATGCTGTTCAAGTGCCGTTACTGAACGAATTTGTTTCCATGAGGAATAATGTAAATTAGATTAGTCCTTTTAGACCCCCAAAAATACACTTACAAAAACACTTACAAAAATACACTTACATAATTGTTCGAGTTTGGAGCAGTACGTAATCCGGGGGTCCACTGTATATCTAAAACTCATTTTCTTCAATACCATCAGAGTTTCATGCTTATTCATTTTGGCATCACCAGTAGTCCTCTTGGGTGCCATGGTTAATATAATCATTTGTTAAACACAGAATAGCACACATGATGCTCCCAGAATGCAACTTTAAGGAGTGTGGGTGGGAGGGTGGCAGGAGAGGGAGGTGTGGCTGTCTGTAGGTTCAAGTGGGCTGAAAAGAAAAAAAATCAACTGTTTAAATTTATTCTATGATGTTTCTTTCACACTTCACAGCTTGTAATGTCAAGCATTTTCACAAATATTTTGCAAATAAAAGGGTCTCTGAAAACATTGAACAGCACAGCACATCCCATATAACAACATGCCTCTAATCCTGCTTAATCTTGGTCTGAATATTCCTTACTCTGGGTTTGGTGTTGTGTTTTGCCAAGTAAACTACAATGCCTCTTGTAAAAACAAGATTAATCTTTGTAAACTGGATGTGTGCATCTTTGTAAACATTATACACTATCAGGTTTTTAAAAAAAAATCATCCCACAGGCAGGGCTTGAACCCGCGGTTAGAGTGTCATAAAACTCCAAATCGACGCGCTAGCCACTGGACCAGTGGCTAACGCGTCTGTCTGGGAGTTTACGACTTTCTACCCGAGGGTTCAAACCCCGCCGGTCGTATAGTTTGTTTGCAATCGTGTCATTACGATTTCGTGAGTCATCAGGTTTTTGTTTGTCTTATTGTGCCATTTTTTGAGCTAGTCCCTTTGTTTCATTTTTTATATGATGCTCATACATTAACTTTGCTGCAGTGTTGAATTTAAAGTTTATATTTTGTTACAATGTTATAAGACTTCACCAGTCGCAAAAGCAGTTTCCTAATATATTTATTTTTTTACAGATTGCCAAATTTGCTCAGAAGAACAAGAAAACCTTTGTATTTAATCTGTGTGGAAGCTACGTGTGTGAAAATCATCCCAACGAATTAGCAGAACTTTTGCCGTATGTGGACATCCTCTTTGGTTATGTAGAAGAGTACAAAACCTTGGATAAGTTTGTTGACCTTGAGAGAGTCTCTACCAGTCACATGATCAATCCCAACAACATATCTCATGACGTATTGCAGGTCTTAAAAGCCATTAAAGGTGAGGAGAAGATTATAAAAGACAGTAGTAAATATATATCAGAAGAACTACAAAAGGTAGCCGAACTTGAATCTTTAAAAATATCTGATAATCATTTCAGTCATAAAGATAGTGTTGTGGCTAATGGAACCACAAATGGTCTTATCAATGGTGTCATTAATGGTCACAGTATTAATTTTAATGATTGTTTATATAATGTAAATTATAGAAAGCAGAAACTGGTGGTTGTAACTAAGGGCCCAAGTCCACTTTTGTATGTCCATAATCATGAAGTTCGAGAACGTCCTGTTCCCCCAATCTCACCCAAAAACATTGTAGACACAACTGGTGCAGGTGACTCATTTGTGGGAGGATTCTTGGCTGCCTTGAGCACAGGGCAGCCTATTGAAAAGTGTCTGGATTGTGGTACATGGACAGCTCAAAAGCTTCTACAACAAAAGGGATGTACACTTCCTTCTTTCCCAGCCACTTTTCTTAGTCAAAATTGAGGGATATAATATCTGCCTCTAAACACTATATTTAGGACACCCTGCTATTTTATTTTTTATCTGTGAATGGTGGCAAAAGTAACTGTTGAAACCTTCTGTATTCTCATTTATATAATGATAACTATCTGCAAATATTTAAAATATACGTCACTTATATATTGTCTTCTTTTAGGAAGATTTTTTTTTTAGGAAGATTTTCAGTGATTTAATGTAGAAGGCACATACTGTATACTTTTAAAAGGGATTTTATTTTTTTCATAATTGATCCAGTTCTGATTGGCTTTTACTAGATATGATTTATAATTTAACAAATTCTTCTGATTTGTTAAATCATTCATGCTAATTTCCATAACCCAAAACCTGCCAGTCATTACTTGATTGCTAGGATTTAATCAAATTATTTTTTCATTAATTTGTATGAATGTGGCATTATATATTTTTGCAGATATTAATATAATTATAATAATACTATACTAATATGCATATTATTATTTGGGCTGTTGTGATAATACACAGTATTATTTATTTTATAATTTAAAATTCTTTCCATGAGCCATTACTTTTTAGGCTAACATCAGATCTTTTTAGTTTGAAGTGAAGTGGCATCCTCTCAGGTCATAAAGGAGTCTTAAAGGGTCCATGGCCATGTAAGACTTAGGACTGACTATGAGCATACCAAAGTAAGTTAAGTATATCATTTTTTCTAACATGAAGTAATTAGAAAAAAGACAAAAGGCTTATATCACTATATTCTTCTAGTACATTCTTAGCAAAGTACTAAGTGATGTTTATAAAAATGTATGACTATTGATGTAAGAGAGAAGTGCATAGCAAATAGTATAGTTTTGTTACTTAATTTTGGTGGTAAGCAATAATAATAATATGTTTAGATTTATTTATCAACCCACATAAATAAATTTACTCGTTAAAACATTCAGTACCTTTTTTTTTAACACTGGCAGTACCACTGAGGTAGGGTGACACAAAGGAGAAAATGCTTTCACTGTCACACCTGGGTATATTTGAGAGATGGTTCTTGCAACAAGGGCTTTATCAGTCTAATAGAGAGAGATGAGAGAGGAGCCTTTTTATAAGAGAGGAAGAAGTGAAGCAAATTAGAAGGTAGTATACTAAAACCATTAGGAATTTTAAAAGCTTGTATGATAAATTCATAACAGATGACAGACCACCATGAGCATAAGCTTTATTCCTGAAACTAAAAATCAGTATGTGTATTTATAAGACAGTGAGAGTGTAAGTGATGGTGAAAGCATTTCATTTTTGGGTCACGTTACCTCGGTGGGAGACGACCAGTGTGTGAAAAAATGTATTTACAAATAGGTAATTCCTAGGTAGTAGGTGGTAGACAGCAACCACCCAGCGAGGTACTACTGTCCTACCAAGTAAGTGTAAAACAGAAACCTGTAATTGTTTTACATGATGGTAGGATTGCTGGTGTCTTTTTTCTGTCTCATAAACATGCAAGGTTTCAGGTATGCCTTGCTACTTCTGCTTACACTTAGGTCACACTGCACATGCATGTAGTACAAGCATTTATATACACGCCCCTCTGGGTTTTCTTCTATTTTCTTACTAGTTCTTGTTCTTGTTTATTTCTGCTTATCTCCATGGGGAAGTGGAACAGAATTCTTCCTCCATAAACCATGTGAGTCGTAAGATGCGACTAAAATGCCAGGAGTAAGGGGCTAGTAACTCCTTCTCCTGTATACATTACAGCCTCTCCTTATTTAGCGACGTACTCGTTTACCGATACCTCAGACTTACGATGAGCTCTCTGACCAGTATTCATACCTAAATAATGTATATTAGAGCTGATTTCCTCTACTCTGTTTATTTTAATATACAGTACACTACTGTATAAACATTTAAAAATATACCAGAAATGTTATAAATGGTGCAAAGGTGACATTAAAGCAATATCAAAGATAGTTGACACAAACTCACTACCATTATAGTAGTACGTACAGTGATACCTCTCATATCCGAACTATATGGGCCGAGACAGGCTCGGAGTTTCCGGATACGTGAGGGAGAAAAAATGTGCATCTGTACTGCCATATCCCTATCCATACCCCGTCATATCGGCGACGGCGTTGTAGGATTAAAAAACGAGTCCAACGTCATCTGGCAGTGGGACCAGACACTCTGGGCTCAAATAACTGCCTCCCAGATTTCACAGACCACAGGACCATAACTTTTCAAATGAGCTGTGGACAGTGGATGCTCCAAATACTGCCCTTGCTGCTGAAGTTTTTGGTCTTGGAGGCATTGGGTTGTCGTCGTCATCGTCACTTTCGGAATGTTCCGAGTGCAACACTTGATTCTGCAATTTCTGCATCCATCGGAGATTGCACACCAGGGTCATCATCGTCACATTCTAGCCAGTCCTGCATGTCGTCTTCTGAAGTTTTTTCCCCAGCCTTGAGTAACTGGTGATGGAAATCTTTCGCCTTGAATCCATCGAAATCAATAACTGGATCAATCCTGTGAAGGAGCCGATTCCAACCATTTGCGAGTGTTGATGGCGGGACATCATTCCAGGCCTGGGTGAGGTTATGAATGACAGTGTTCAGGTTGTACTTTTTTTGTCCAGGGTCAAGGCTCCCGGCTCCCACATCGTGGCCTTTTTCGTCAATTACAGTACACCATTACGTCCTCCAAGAATTTTCAGTGATATAGCCTCTTAAAGGCCACAATCACACCCTGATCCATGGGTTGGATGAGTGATGTGGTATTCGGTGGCAAGAACATAACTCTGAAATGGCCATGATGAGCAACCAGTTCAAACATGTGGGGATGTGCAGGAGCATTGTTAAGGAGCAAGAGGGGGGGGCGAAGAGCGTGGCTCCTAGTGGCCAACTGGTACACTAAAGTGCGCGCCAAGTTTGATTCATCCTTCTACCGTATCTGAACGGCTGTTTGGATGTTTCGGTAATGATTTTAGAATTTAGCCCTTTCCCAGGGCCTGTTCGGATATTGGCGAGGTTCGGATAATGGCAGGCCGGATATGCGAGGTATCACTGTATGCTCCTTACTTAGTGACAAATTCATTTAACAACGTCGTGGTCTCAGGAATGGAACTCCGTCGTTAACTGAGGAGAGGCTGTACTAAATTTAAAAAGAAAAACTTTTGTTTTTCTTTTTAGGTCACCCTGCCTTGGTGGGATATGGCCGGTTTGATGAAAAAAAAAAAATTGGCAATTGCAGGTTTTCTACCAGGCTAGTCCTTGAGACTAAGGACTTGAATTTTGGTGATAGATTTAAAAAAATTATAGCTTAGAAAGCTTGTATATTGTAGTCACAACATGCATGATACGTAGGAGGTATCAGCATTGTGAATACAGACAGTTTAAAAGGGATAGGATCATGATAAGGATAATTAACTAGTGGAACATCACCAGGGAAAATAGCAACAGAGGCAAACTCCTTACAGGAATTCCAGTGTAAATACTATTCAAAAAAAGGCCTCAAGTATAATGAGGTATTAATTATTAAATGATGAGGTCCAGGAACTAGAATTTAAACTATGCAAACATAGGTGAGTACACCTTGGATCACTGCACATGCCACTAGTTTTATTATCAAACATTCTCTCTCTCTCTCCAGGTAGACAATTCCTGAGTTTATTTGCTGTATTGTGGGTTTTGATTTGCTGTACATGAAATAGGCAGATACTTGGTCCCTCATTGATCTCATTTGGATATTATGTGTTTCCCCATTCAGAGTAAATCTTGAAGAATCTCATGTAAAAAAAAATATTAGAAAGTATGAATCATTCATAAGGGTTTGAATATTAGTTTTACTATCACTTAATTAAAGTGATTAATTTCTGTGTATTGTGTGTTTATTTTTCTTCATTTACTGATTTGCCGGTATACACATGATGCAGTACTAGAAAACAGAGAAGTGAAAAATAATCATCTTGCATGAGTGGTAAGATATTAAAGATATGTTGTATAAGTAAGCCTAGAGAGATTTGAGATTTATCTCTTAAAAAAAAGTTCTTATTATGATAGCCTATGACTTCTCTCTTATTTATAATGGCCAATTTATTGTTTCTTGTCACTCCTGATTGAATACAGTACTTAACATACACAAATTAAAAGGTGAAGTAGATAAATATGAAAATTACTATACCGGTACAACATTTACAAAATAAAGATAGACACAAAATAGTGTAGGGTGCTAAAGGACATCTAATTTTGAGAACAAAGAATGGTTGGTAATGTAATAAGATTGTAGTAATAGTTTCACCAAAGAAAGGGGACCATGAAGAGTTTTTAAAATTTTATGTTTTTGCATTAGTATTGTCTCTGAATCATTTATTATATAATACCCTGTACTGCACTTGAAAATGTACATACTTTTTATTATTTCACTGTCTTGTTTTACATATTTTTTAATTATTGAAAAATGTTTTAATTGGTGATAATTTCTGAAACTTGAGAATGAGGTTGAAGAAAATTATTAATTTACTCAAGCAATAATTATAGCAATGTTGATGTCATTAAGTGTATGAGGCGAGTGATAACAATTTAAACAACAAAAATCACAATTTTATACAAAATGAAAGATGTTAGTAGAAATGCCAAGGCAGAATTATGCATCTATTAAAAGAAAATCTCTTGCTTTGCATAGTATGAACAGTTTAGTTATTAGTGTTACTGAGAGTCTAGGGCTGTGAAAATTTCCTTGGCTAATGCATGTGTTTTTATATATTTGGGTTTGGTTTGCAATTTTAAGTTAATTAGATTGTAAAAGAATGCGGTATAAGAATGTTTTTGTAGTTAACTTCACACCCGAAATTGCGTATATCTGTTTATCTATATGTCTTTAATAGCTTGTTTCTTATAGGAAAATCACTTCCTCAAGCATTTAGGACATTTCTAGGGTACTGAATAAGTCCACATGCAGTTATCAATTTTGAAATGTTAATTTTTTTTTAAAGATTTAATTTATATAATGAGATATGGATAAGAGTTTCAGAAATGTCTTTCTTTCTGCTTAATCTTTAGGAACTTGTACATAGGTTAAAATGTATAGTGAAAACATTTTCATAGGAAATTATTCAAGTTCCACATCATTTTGTATAGAACACATAGACAGTGGCCTTAGTACTTGTTCTTCATGGCTATTATATACTCTGTAAGTATATAGATGTAACATTAGTTTTAGGTTTGCTGTTTATATAAATATATAGGTTTTATTCATTATTCTGGCAAAAGAGCCAGTGTAATGATTAATAGTTTCTTACTCCTGTAAGGTAGTTTTAACATTACTACCATTACAAAAATGGCTGTGGGAATTTCACTTGTTCAGTCAGCAGTAGTGGTGCACCAGAGTGTCTGGCAAGCTCTACAAAAATAATAATGATTTGTAAGAGAATAACTGGGACACCGATCACTGATGTTCACTGCACTATTATATTGCACTGGAGCTGTGAAGGATAATATTAATTGCTCATACTGGTTATTCATCCTTAGTCAGAAATGTTACTTGGATTGTTGTTGTAGATAGTTAGCATTACTGTATACAGACAAGTATGTAAGACACAATATACCAGTTATGGCGTTTTATTTAAAAAATGTTTAATCTTGATGGAAGAAACATTTTCTAAATATAATTCCTTAACTGGCACATTGTGTCTTTCTGTTGTGTTATTTGGCTTGCTGAATGTGGGTTCATTGACAGTACTGTTTGTTTTGAAAGAAAATGTTTGTCAGAACATAAGATCACAGTTTATATTTATGGTTATATTAGATTTTTTAGTAAACCATGAGGAATGAGTCTTGGGTGCAATACTTATGATTTGTTGATAAAGTGAAAACTCTTGTATGTTGTATGAATAATTGCTTGAGAATTTGGTAGTGTGTAAGAATGTGTTACTATTGGATGTACGTAGCTGAACTGAACAGAAAATTACTGTTAAGTACATAACTGGTAGGTGCTTGATTTTTTGACAGGCATTATAACACATTAATGCTAAAAGGATCTCAGTATTTTACCAAGAATTCAGAACAAATAATTATTTTATATGAAAGTCCAATTCAGTTGACAAAAAACTAGTCTACATCACAGGGAATTATTTGATTGATATACAGTAGACCATCATTTAACACGGTAGTTATGTTCCTGAAAACGTTGTGTTAGGTAAAACCATGTTAGATGAAGTGAAGAACTTATGGGAAAAATAGGGTTACATTCCTGGGAGCCCCCAAAAAGCCAAACAACTTTTTTTAGACCAACAGATCTTACAAAAATAAAAGTGAATATACATTGGTACCTCGAGTTACGAGCTTAATTCGTTCCAGACGGCTATTCAAGTGCCGATACCGAAGGAATTTTTTCCCATAAGAAATAATAAAAATTAGATTAATCCATTTCAGACCCCCAAAAATACACTTACAAAAGCACCTGCAAAAATACACTTACATAATTGTTTGAGTTGGGAGCTGCTCGTAAGTAGAGGTACCACTGTATAATTGTAGGTCATTGTGTTGATATATTACTGCTTAAGACTACAAATGCGATAGAAATAATAGTATTTCTTACCTTAAATTGTGGGTAATGGTGTTTGTGGATGATTGTGAAGAGAGTAGATATGCATGGTGTGGCCCTACTGGGCTGAGGTGGATGTTGTTGGTTGTCGGCAGAAGTGGATGGTAGAGGTTCTGGTATTGAAGTCGATTGTTGTATTGGAGTGTGCATAAATTCTGTAATGTATCTCTGGGCTCTTTTACCCTGCAGTACATTATACAGCTGACGGTAAGGCATCATCAGCTGGTCTAGACCCCGTTTCAAAGCACTGCTTCTAGATTTGTCAGGGTCCTCTTCAGTGAAAAAGTTTGCAACGTTACCAATAATATGGAACTGCTCCTGTAATTGCTGCAATGTTAACTGTTTTTCTTCAGGTTCTTCATCTTCTTCTGTTATGTGGCTCCCTTGTATCTGTGCATCGAAGCTCTGCCAACATTTCCTCTGGACTCCTGTCTTCATCATCATCATCTTCTAAGAGCTCATTCACATCTTCTTCATTCATATCTTCAAAACCATCACCTGGTAATCTCCTTGCCAGCTGAACAATTTCCTGAACCTGATTTTCGAGCAAGGGAAAACCAGTGAAAGAATTAATTACAGAAGTCCGTAACTTTCCCCAGCCTGCATTTAATGTTGGTTGGGGCACTTCATTCCATGCACTTCTAGCATAGCTGATAGCATCTGCAATGCTAAATTTATTCCAGAAGCTTGGTACTGCCAAGTTGGAGTCAGAGTCCATTGATGCAACTAGGTTTTTCATAACTTTTTTTGTGTAGTTACACTTGAATGACTTAATAGCTCCCCGATCCAGTGGTTGAATTAGAGATGTTGTATTTGGAGATAAAAATACAACTTTTACATGTGGGGTCACATCCAGCAAAGCTTGTGGATGAGTACGGGAATTATCAAGAATGAAGAGAGCCTTAAATGAAAGGTTCTTTCTGTGCAGGTAAAACTTGACTTCAGGAATAAAATGATGCTTAAACCAGTCAATAAATATTTCCTGTCATCCATGCTGACTGGTTTGACCTCCAAATTACTGGTAAAATGTTTTTATCTACACCTTTCAAAGCACGAGGATTCTTAGAGCGATAAATAACCATGGGCTTACAATTGAAATCACCTGATGCATTACCGCAAAGCAGCAAGGTGAAGCGATCCTTTGCTGTCTTGAAGCCTGGTGCACTTTTCTCTTGCTGACTGATATAAGTTCGTGTTGGCATTTTCTTTCAAAAAACACTTGTCTCGTCAGCATTAAACACTTGATGTGGCTCATAGCCATCCTCAGAAATAATTTCCTGCAATTCAGCAGGGAAATTACTTGCTACTGTATGATCAGCTGAAGCACTTTCACCAGAAAACTTAATAATATTATGTAACTTAAAGCAGTATGTGATAAGGAAGGAAGGCCTGAAAAAGAGTGAATGTTTAGCACAGGCTGGTTCCACAACTTTAAACAACTGTAAGGCTTCCCTAATTAGGTTGAAATTAAGTGGTGTACCTTTCTTTGTCTTTTGTTTGATCCACTCAAGCAACAAATTTTCTATTTTATTTACTTCTTGTGATCTACGTGTCATTCTTTTCATGAGATGACATCTTGGGTTATTCATTACACAAGCTCATATACTCACCTCGTTCTTCTTAATTGTATGAACTGACTTCATTAAGGCCATAGGCCCTCACTATATCCGCCACAAGTGAGCCACTCTTAAGCTTATCTAATACAGTGGACCCTCGGTTAACGAAAAAACTTCATCCCAGAAGCCTGCTCAAGTGCCATTACCGAACGAATTTACGTCCTTAAGAAATAATGTCACGTAGGTTAGTCTATTTCAGACCCCCAAAAATACACTTCCACATGCAATTAAAATATTATACTTACATAATTGTACGATTTCCGGGATATTCGTTAACCGAGGGTCCACTGTATCTCGATTTTCTTTGTAATTCCTAGACTTAAATGCTTAAATCTTTTCTTGCCACTTTCAGCAACACTTGTATGCCTACTGGGTGCCATGATTGCTTGGCAGATTTAAGATATGGCAATTAAAATACGTATCTAAACAAACACAGCGAGCTCCCAGAGGATTGTCCTACACACGTATGAACCGACCTGAAGGGGCAGTATGACCTGTCATTTTTTTTTTTTTCTGTTCGTCGAATTTCTTTCATTTTTTTTTTACACATAGAAGTGTTCACTCAGTATGTTTTAAAAAAAATATTCAATAAGATAGTCCAAACAACAACTGAAAAAAAAAAATATTTACTGAAAATTTCATATCAGGATGTTTGGCAGGATCCCAAGCCTATATGTCACTACGTAAGGTTGTTTTGGGACTTGGTGCCGAAAGAACAATGCTAATACGATTTTTTGAGAACGCACTTTCCTGTAAACATCTTATCTTTATTCCACAAAAAAATAAAGCATGCAACTGTTTGAATGTTGAAAAAAAATCTGCCCTTTACTCCCAAATAAATCCCAAAATATTTGAAATATTTCCAAAAGTGCGTTCTTAAAAAAAAGAACAATCATATTTTTATCATTCCTGTGAATATTATTTCATTTAATCAAACAGTAAAAACTCGCCTAAGTAAAATAAGTCAATAACTTACTTCCGAGATATTCGCCTGGAAAGCGCCTGGAACGGCGCCGGCCACCCGCCTCGGGAAATTTTCTTTTTTTTTTTCGAGAAAATCACTTGTGTTTCAATGTTTTCCTTGTAAAATTAATGTTTTAGTGTAGTTAGCCTCTAAAACACCGTTTTCTCTTACTCACAGGCCAAAGAACACGTTATTGAAAGGGGAATCATTTTTATACCCATATTGCTGATAGAGACCGCGCTATATTAGGGCTCATTTTTATTCATGCTAGAGCATATAACATGTTTATATGTTATTTATAGTGTTTATTATTTCATATTAGATCAATTGTGATAGATAAATAAGCCGTAGAATTGATATTAGCATAATAATTAAATAATATATGGTGCCTCTCAGAGCGGGAATTCTTCTGACGTCAGCAAATATTCCCAGATCGTTCCTGATTGGCTGGTAGACTACGTATAAGCTCCGCCCACTCTCATATGATGCCAAATCGTAAATTACACCATTAGAATGAATAATACACGAAACAGTAAAGAAAAAAAATGGAAAAAATTTCTAAAAATATACGGGCTGAGAGCAGGCGAGCTGCGCACTTCGCCGTCACCATACATGATATAAATGACTATAATTCCTTGTAGAAACGTCGTATTACATTGATTCTTGTACCATTGTGTAGCCAGAGAGTTAAGCTATTTTTCTATAAGATTAACTCAATTTTCATAATTTTTCGATTTTTTTTCGCTCGCGCTCGGAGACATGTCTTGCTGGGAGGGTGGTGGAGGTGGCTGAGGGTGGCGGGGCATGGCAGTAGGTCTTCACCGTTGACTCAGTGGTGTAACCCACAACCAATCCCGCGGGCGACCGCATGCTCAAAATTTTTTCCCCTCCCGCAAACTGAACCGTGTTAAATTAATTTTACGAAGTGTTGTAAAAAATTGTGCCACAATTCTTCAATCGTGCTATAACTGAATCGTGCCAAATTAACTCATGTTAAATGACGGTCTACTAATTTCTGGTATTTTTTTTACCGGCTTTGTAGTGTCATGCCCTTAACTGGGCATGTTGTGGGTTCACAAGACAATGGAAAGAGAAAGACATACAGTGGTACCTCGGTATACGTCCACTTTTGAAGAAAATTTTTGCTTGGTATACGAGTTAACCCTGAGAGAGTTTTGGAAAGATCACTTTACTATCGCCCATTGCATAACTCTCATTGACAAAGCCTGGCAGGAAGTTTCATACAGAACAATGAACTCTGCTTGGAGGAATTTGTGGCCAGAAGCAGTGGCTGAAAGGGACTTTGAGGGATTTGAGGCTGTGTGTATAGTGGAGGATAATCTCTCTGGGCAGGTCCATGTGTCTGGATGTGAGTGATGGTGATGTGGAGGAGTTAGTGGAGGGGCACAGGGAAGAGCTGGCCACTGAGAAGCTGCAGGAACTTGAGAAGGAGGAGCACAAGACTAAGATGGATGCACTCTCTTCAGGCTCGGAAGAGGAGATAGAGGAAGCCCCTACTTCATTAATCAAGGAAATCTTTGCCAAATGGATGAATGTCAAAAACTTTGCAGAGAAGTACCACCCAAACAAAGCCCAAACAGACAATGTCACATTTCCGAAACATCCTGAGGAGAAGGCAGAAGCAAAGTTCTTTGGATAGAATTTTAGTAAAAGTCAAACCTGGTGAGCTTCAACCAGGTCCAAATAGGAAAAAGAGAAGGGGGACTTTCCTTCCAAACAATAACATTTCCTCCTCTTCCCTTCTCAGCACTATCCTAGTAGCCACTTGACACTTTTCAGCAAAGTAAAGTGAGGTTAAATTTGCATTTACAGTGGACCCCTGACAATCGACCGGTCTGAGTATCGGCCGACTCGAGTTTTGGTAGCTTTTTTCGGCCCAATTTTTCCCCGACTATCGGCCGTTTCCCCGAGTTTCGGCCTGCGTACCAGACCTGTCCGCCTGCCTGCACTTGCGTGCCTCCCAGCGCAGGTGTCGTGAGCCAGTCTAGTTTTGTTTACCATTGAGTGAACATTACCCAGCGTGCTCATTCAAACATTTCACAATAATTTTATTGTGTTTATTGATTGTCACTGTGAAATACTAAGTCACAATGGGTCCAAAGAAGCTTCCTAGTGGCACCCCTATGGTAAATAAAGTGAGAAACACCATCGAACTGAGATTAAGGAAATTTGTTTTGTCCTGGAAACCTCACATTACCTCTCTGAAGGCAACTTGTCACAGCCGGCTGAACCTTCTTAAAACCCTCGCACATCTTTCATGGGGGGCTGATCGTAGAACTCTCCTTCGCCTGCATTCAGCCCTAATTTTGTCGAAACTCGATTATGGTGACCAGATATATTCGGCGGCCTCCCCTGCTACTCTTTCCATCCTTAATCCCATCCATCACCAGGGATTACGCTTATGCCTTGGTGCATTTCGTTCTTTCCCGGTTGAGAGCCTCTATGTAGAAGCGAACATTCCATCCTTATCCGATCGTTGTGATGCACATTGCATTCGCTATTTTGTTCGCTCTCATGACCTCCGCAATCCTTCCATGTATAGGATTGTTACAGATGTTAGTAGACGCTCTTTATTTGTTCGTCGCCCCTGCTTACTTCGTCCCTTTTCTCTTCGTCTACATTCACTCCTGTCTTCCCTTCAGCTACCACCTCTATATGTTCATGTGACATCTCCCTTTCCCCTACTCCCTTGGGAAGTTCATGCTGTCCGTGTCTGTTCTATTCCGCTACCTTGCGCGAAAACCCGCCTACCTACGGCGGCTTCTCGCTCTTTTTTTCTAGATCACTTTCGTTCTCATTCCCATGCCATCGCAGTGTACACCGATGGTTCAAAGTCGTCTGACGGCATCGGATTCGCAGCAGTGTTTCCGGACAGCGCCGTACGAGGGCATCTATTACCCTCGGCTAGCATATTTACGGCTGAATTATATGCCATTCTTGTGACACTTATCCATATTGCATCACTGCCTGTATCAACATTTGTGGTCGTTTCAGACTCCCATAGTGCTTTACAGGCTATCCGTAAAATTGATACACCTCACCCCTTAGTTCTTCGTATCCAACTTTGGTTACGCCGTATCTCTAGCAAGCACAAAGATATTGTTTTTTGTTGGGTCCCTGGTCATGTTGACGTACAGGGCAATGAACAGGCAGACACTGCTGCGCGGTCAGCAGTACATGACCTTCCAGTTTCATATAGAGGTGTTCCTTTTATGGACTATTTTGCGGTCATTGCTACCCTCCTTCGCACCCTGCTAAATAACAAACTTCATTCTATTAAACCGAATTTAGGTTTCTGGCCTTCTTCTTGTCACCAATGTCGAGGTTGGGAGACTACACTCTCCCGTCTTCGCATTGGCCACACTTGTCTTACGCACGGGTATCTCATGGAGAGGCTCCCTGCCCCTCTCTGTGAGCATTGTCAGGTTCCAGTGTCTGTTAGACATATTCTGTTGGACTGTCCACTTTATCAACGAGCTCGCAGAATTTTCCTCCAACGGAGTCTTCGCTCTGCGGCCCTTTCTTTACCTTCCCTTCTTGCTGATGGACCCTCCTTTAATCCTGACTCTCTCGTTGACTTTTTGACAGAAACTGACTTACTACACAAACTCTAAAGATTATACCTCTAGCACCTCCCTCAGTCCCTTCTACCTCGATCTCTTGCTACCCTCTATCCCTGCACTACCCACTGTCCTGCTGCACTCCATACCCTACTAATCATCCATCTTCCGCTTACAATCCATTCTCCCTGCATCCTGTCCTGCCCCGCTGCGCTGTATAACCCTTGTGGTTTAGTGCTTCTTTTGATTATAATAATAATAAGGAAATTTTTTCAATGTGGAATAAGGTGCAGGAATTTGTTGAAAAATACCACCCTGAGCAAGCTGAAATAAACTATCTCTGCAACAAGTTCAGTGACAGAGCCATATTGCACTTCAGGAACATGTTAAAGAGGTGCCAGAAACAGAGGACTGTGGACAGTTATTTTGTGAGACGGGTCCAGTGACTCTCAAGCTAGCATTAAAAGACCAAGAAGGGAAGTAACCCCAGATAGGGCTTTGATACCTGAAGTCCTAATGGAGGGGGATTCTCCTTCCAAACACTAAGCCCTCCCTCACTCCTCCTCCCTATCTTCCAGATGCCAGCAAGTTTCTTCAGTAAAGGTAAGTACAGTGGACCCCCGAGTTTCGTAAAAACTTCACTCCTGAAGTCTGCTCAAGTGCCATTACCGAACGAATTTACTCCCTTAAGGAAAAATTTCACGTAGGTTAGTCTATTTCAGACCCCCAAAAATACACTTCCACAAGAACTTACAAAATTATACTTACATAATTGCACGATTTCCGGGGTATTCGTTAACCGAGGGTCCACTGTAAATGTTATTTTAAATGTAAATTTATAAATTTAATATGTGTTGTTATTATGTGTTGTTATTATGTGTTTTGTGTATGTAAAACTATAGTTATTCTTTAAAAAATAAATTTTTTGTGAATATTTTTGGGTGTCTGGAACAGATTAATTGTATTTCCATTATTTCTTATAGGAAATAATGGTTCGACTTTCGGCCAGTTTGAGTTAAGGCCTAGCTCCTGGGAAAGGATTATGGCGATACTGGGGTCCACTGTATTTCATCTAATTCTTTTGTATTTATGTATGTATTTTAATATTAAGCAGTGTTTAAATTACATATTTTAGTATTAAGCAGTGTTTAAATTATTTTATACAACCCCATCAATGTATAATATGCCAATAACAATAGGATTTTTTTCATGGGAACGGATTAATTGTTTCCTAACCTGAGTGGACCCTCTCGGTTAACGAATACGGAAATCGTGCAATTATGTAAGTATAATTTTGTAAGTTCTTGTGGAAGTGACATTTTGGGGGTCTGGAGAGTAGACTAACCCTACGTGAAATTTTCCTTAAGGGGGAGTAAATTCGTTCGGTAATGACACTTGAGCAGACTTCAGGAGTGAAGTTTCTACGAACTCAGGGTTACTGTATTTCTTATGGGAAAATTTGTTTGGTATACGTCCTGTTTGGTAAGTCCAGGTCCTGGAACGGATTGGGGCGTATGCCGGTACCACTACTTGAGTTCTGCTATTTGTGTATAGAAGAATGTGGATAGAGTGAGTTGCAATAATTCCACCGCAGCAGCTTTGAGTCATCATAGTCTGTTTGACATTTCAACAAGCGATCCATCTTAATTAAAAATCTTTGCAGACCTTCCCTGGTTGCCCAGCATTTTGGGAATTTTGAAAAACGACCAATGGCGTACTGTCTTGAAAATTGATTTTTAAATCAAATATCACATTTCCCCCCCTAGATCGGGGAGGCACATTCTCCCACCTTGCTGCCTTTCATTAAATTTTGGGAAGACATTTTGTCCCCAAAAGAAATTTTTGATCCTCATATCCCAAAAAGAAACATGGTGCCCGTCGTTGACTTTTGTCTACTCAGTCAATGACTATACCCGATCGTTTCTGCTACCTGTTCTGAGTCTTGTTATGGATCATCGGTGGCAACAAGTTTTTTTGGTGCTCAATTTGTGACGGTGTTTGGGAAATTTCTCTTCTTGAGGGCCCCAAAAGTTCGCCTTTCCCCCTACAGGTCATTATCACTTGCTCACAATGACATTTGGGGAAGTCAAATCACAAGACTCTCAGTGAAAACTTTAGGGTCTCATTGGTAAAATACTCATGGTGTACTGGGTGATTTATTGCTGTCTCCAAAAAGACACATCTAAAGTTTGGTTTTTTAAAAACTAGGTGATACTAACAAAGATCAAACCCCTTAAGTGTCAGTGCCTGAATCATTCCCAGGGGGCTGACCATGTGCAGTAGCTGCTATTTAAAATTTCCCAGATACATCTCTGATCCATAAAATCTTTTTTTGGCTTCATCTATTGCAGCTCCCTTTACAGGGGTTTCTCAAAAAAAGATGCTCCATTCAGTTTTAGTCAAACAAATATTTCAAACACTTAAGTCAAAGTTCTCTCCCATTTTTTCATTTCCCAATTTTTAGAAACCTTTTTACCTGACTACAGATGCTGTGCCATTGGCATGGGTTTTTCATAGCATAAGACAAAATATTCTGTTCTTTGCCAGTTGTTGGTCGGGTGGACCTTTTTGGGCTTCTTCCCAGCCGAACAATCCCCCAATCCCCCCCCTTTTTCCCCTCTCCCCCCTCCCCCCCTTTCCCCTTTTCCCCCTCCTCCTCCTCATCCCTCCCCTTTTTTCCTTCCCCGTTTTCCCCGGGGCTTCTCTCCTCAGGCA